>JAQJVL010002550.1:0-92775 GCA_035578905.1 Stictocephala bisonia
CCATTATAATTTATGAATTGGGGTTTATTAAACATTGGATCCAGTGAAGCTACAGTGTAAAAAATCTGTTAAATTAATTTGCAAGAGTTAATTTATCTTGAACTATATCTTCTCCAATTTTTATTTCTATCGGTCTAGATTTATTGAAAAATTTTGATTGTTGCATTGACGGGTTGATAATTTTCCAAGCGGTTTTTGAAAAATTCTCACAATTTCTCAAGACTTTATTGGCGTCATAGACTTTAGAAGCTTGTATGACTTTTCTATAAATGCTTCTACATCTTCTGAAAAAGGTTCTGAAATTTTCGTTTTGGGTTGTTACAAATATTTTATGAAAGAAATATGAGTTTTACCCGTGAGATAAGAATTCCCTTGGTTATCCAAGAACAATTTTTCGGGTGTTTTCATTGTTTAGTATTCTTGAAAGGGCAGGCTATGTCCACATAATAAAAAAATACATTGTGAAAACCATAATACATGTCATCAACATTGTCATACCTATTCACGTAGTGCCATGTCTCTCGTTTTAACATATTATGGAGTAGACTGGCGTTATGGGAATTACTATTCTTGGCAATATTAACTGGTGAAGAGTGAGCTTCTAAAGTGCATCAGTGCATCCACGAACCACAACCCCGAGTGCATAGTGATCAGATACGGCAGTGTTCAAAACAGACTGTCGCATGAGGTATGTTAGTAATCACGTTGTCGATGGCAGTATCGACATAGTAGTCACTCTGTATCTTAAGTAATTTTAATTGAAAGTACTTAAGATACTCCTAAATCGCTGGGTGAGGGGGCAGATGGGTTCCACTGCATTAATGTTGAGATCTCCGAGAAAGAAAAACTTAACTTAATCAGACGATGGTAATGCTGTTAGTCTAAAAGTGTTACAAAAATGTGTTGCAAAATATATTACACACCATGAAGGACAATTGGAATGATTATCATCAGTTATATTTGATTACATTCATCGTTCAACAGGACGGTCTGCTGAGTTAGGTATAACTAACAAAAATTACTTGGATTGGAATGAGGTACTTGATAAGAAATTACTAGAACAAGATGAAACACAGAAAAGAAAAGTACTTGCACTCACAATAACATTTCTAACTATTATTTAACATACTTAATCTATAATTTTTGCTTCACTTTTTTCAACTCCCCACCATCATTTATTATTTTACCCCTACCAAGGTTTAGGCACTATATAATGCAAATTCTCATTCACTTTAGGACACTTCAATTTACGCTCTCACAGCAAGAACCCAACAAGGAGCAATGAATGCCAACTTGGGGCTACTTATGTCGCAGTTAAAGTAAGCAAAACCAAACTGGACTTAAGAATTTGAAGATAAGTTAAAATGCAAGGGTGCTACTACTGCAAAGTTTGGTAGACAATTTATAGAGTGTGTGTGTGTGTGTGTGTGTGTGTGTGTGTGTGTGTGTGTGTGTGTGTGTGTGTGCGTGCGTGCGTGCGTGGGTGGGTGGGTGGGTGGGTGCGTGCGTGCGTGTGTGCGTGCGTGCGTGCGTGTGTGTGTGTGTGTGTGTGTGTGTGTGTGTGTGTGTGTGTGTGTGTGTGTGTGTGTGTGTGTGTGTGTGTGTGTGTGTGTGTGTGTGTGTGTGTGTGTGTGGGCAAAACCAAATGCTACAGCAGGTCCTAATTGTTGCGTATACAGCAATATTAAAAAATGTGAGTACTGTTTACAAAGCTTTTAGTAAGTATAGGATCGGATGAGTGCAGAAAGGATGTGTACAACAGAGTGATAAGAAGTTTAAAAGGGATAGAAGAAGAGATTGAACAAAATAAACCAGAAGTTGGAAGAGTATGGAGAAGACGTAAGCGGCACGGAAAAACCAGCATCATGGAGAAGCCAACCACGGACTACTTAGTTTAAGTAAATATTGTAAATACATTATATTTTATGAATAAAGAATGAAAAATAAACAATAAAGAAACTAGAAATAAAGAAACCAAGGTTCTTTTTTAATCACTCATGATGACCTCGTACTCACATAACGTCACCATCCACGTGACGTCAACGTCCACCATGACGTCACCAAACAACTCATGACATCATGAATAAATTAACTGTGCCAAAAACCGGCAAATCCCACTAATGTCAACACTCCGAACGCACCCCTGGCCGTGCAGGTATATTCACGTAAGTTTTATTTGTATGATATATTACTGTATCTAGCGTTGCTAATATACGGCTAGTGATTTTTCTTCTACTATACTGAGTTGAACATTCTAAGGATAACTGAGGATTTATATTCTAAGGATCCAATAAATTACCCAGAATGTTGAAAGATATCAATATATATGTCAAAGAAAAACACTTTAACCTCCCGCCCTTTTATGCACGTACGGCGGTACTGAATGTACGTACAAGAACATCTGTATCTGCCTGAGTTGTGAGACAACTGTTATCATTACTCTATTTACGATAAAATTTAAGGTAACTGTATCTATAAGTGTTATAGTCTTTCACATATAGGTACCGTAATTGTATTATATACTTTAAGAATAAATCATTCTATATTTTTATTGAAAACCTTAACAAAACCAGTAATTTTGAAAAATATTTAGTAGGTATATCTCTCAGAGTATAATGAAGACCTTACAGCAGTAACTGACTTGCGACTGCCAACTTCTAGTGGGTTTGAGGAACCATTTCCAGTGTTTACATCGATAGTAACTCATTGCCACTTGTTCTTCCTTTGGAAAATGTGTTACAGTTTAGTTCCTAGAACAAATTTTTGAATATTGGCCACAGATATCTACTAAATACGTGTCTTAATTAGCTTTTAATATGAACAAAATGTAACAGCTAACGAGTGAACAAATTATGTTGTAAACAATTTATTATTTATTTGCTAAATATGAAGAATATTTTACTACTTTTATTGCTTTACTAAAACAGGTAGAAAGATATTTTTCTTAATACGTTTTTCAGTCGCTTGTTAATCTGTACGTAGTATTATAGGAAGGCGGGGTGACGTACACATAACATGGTCCACACTTCGTTGTCACTTGATGGGTATTTCATAATAGCCTATTTCTAAGATAAAACTTACAACATTTCAAATTAACATCACAGTACCATATACTATGCAACATATCTCGCAATGCAACGTACTTACCTATAGTTAATGATGTTATGGGTCTTCAAATATCTTGAAAAAAGGATGTTGGTCCTGGTGAACTTTCCAAACAATATCGATTATTTTTTTGGGTAGAATGAACAATATAAGTTACATTCAGTGTTTGTAGATTTACGTTCTTAGATATGAGAACATTCATTGCAAGACCTTAAAGTAAATCAATTATTCAACGTTAAAACAATTTAAATACCTTTACGGGATATACTGTATAGGTTACAATGACGTAAAGATGGGACATGACGGAATTTTTATAAATTAGTAAACGTATTGAAAATTATTTAATGAATTTTGTACGTAGACACGCACGTATTTCGTACGTAGAGTAATCATGTTTCGTTCCGTCTTTGCCGGTATATTTAGGTAGTTTCAGTCGTCCTTTTATAAATTCATGTGCCTGTAGACTCTGTCGATTTTCTAAGATGTAGTTTCACCTATTTTAAATACACCACTGCACCTTAATATTAAAATTAATCACTTTCATAATAATTTGCAATGTTAACGTAATAAAATAATCTTACCTTGACAGGATTTCTTTCAAGACTAAGACAGACTGTCATCTGAACACCTGAAAACATAATTTAATTTTAACAAATCAAAAAAAGTTTTCAGTGGAAAACATAACTTATATTATTTTAATAATTCATTTTCAGACTGTCTTAAACAATATTTAATTTGATTTTCTTCCAATTGAACCTCCTGAAGGAGATATCTGTCCTCTCGAGACCAAATTCGCAAAGTAAATATTCTAGCGTCTGTGCTGATTCCATCACCTTTTATAATTTTCGATACGTCTACTTAACATTGTGGGCGTTGACGTTAACTACGTGAGCACAGGTCGTCGCTCTTAACTCGCAACTTCCGCCAGGTCTGGTATGGAACAACGGCGATCTATCAAGAGTACAGGACGAAATGCTATAAGTTCCCAATTTTCTAGATACGTTAACTTAATTTTCCAATGGCCTGGGATTTTTCAGAAAATGTGTATGGCCAATTAAAGGACAGTAGTAGGGAAGGGCAACTGAGGATTATGACCGTCGATTAGTAGCATACGGTCTTGGGGATAATATCAGAAAGATATGGTTCTAAAATAGTGAAGGCTGCAAACCCAATCCAATCCAATCCAATCCAGGGAATGAAACTGAATCAAGAAACGAAATGCTTCTTAATTCAGTTGCCGAATCAGTTAATACAATATAAGACAGCCCTGCTAATAGCCTCTTGGAACTTAATATCATAATTGGTTGCCTCCATGTTGGGTTTTAGGGTCTGACCTAGACCGAGTTAGTTCTTAAAATCAAGTGTTTAAATCCTTGTATGTAAATTAATTTATTAATTACTTAATCATTAAAAATAGCTTATGTCTGATAGCAGTGAATGGTCTTAAGCTTGCTGGGTGTTGGGTAGTTTGAAAAATAGATACGGTAATTTCCGGAGAACCAATTAGTTAGAGAGAAATAATTAAAATAGTTTCACATTTATTTAACATCTTTACACACATAGAGAAAGACAGATACAATAATGTAATAGAACAGCTGGTAAAACTAAACAAATAAATCTCCCCAATCTCTCTTTTAAACATAAATAGTGTGGAGTGTCGCAGGCAAGTATCTGGCACTCTTGAATATGGCATAGAGAATGGTATCTGTATATCATTTCTGGAATTCAAAATTATAAGAGTTGTTGATTGTGCGCTCAAGAGCCTGAAACCTTTGTACCGCACCAATTTTAGAACTTCCGAGCGAAGTAAGATCGCCTTTAAAAGGAAGTCGAACCACGTAACGACCATCATTGTCCCTGGAGTGAGTAGAATTAAAAAATTCCTCACATTGAGTTTACTTAGCAGATTTCTTACTGCAAGGGGGCAGTTCTTCCTGAATCCAAAATCGCTGAAGGGCGGAGTGTAAGTTAACGTCAGCAGTCGAGAGGAGAGATACGGTATAGAAAGGGAGGTAAATGACTGCATCGGAGGTGGTACCCACTATTACAAAACCAAAACAAGTTCTCAGGGCATGAGGCATATTAAATCTTAAGGCATGAGTTTCATGAGTGAGAATTTGTGGAAACAGCGCTCCGCCTATAAGTACGTCAATAGGACCAGATATATGGAACGTAGGGTCTTCCAAAATGTAAGGTTTAACTTTGTTCAGCACTTCCTGAGATATTTGCAGTCGGGGGATATCAATTGAGATTTTTTTCAAAACGTGGAAAGAGTGCAGCTTGGCAATTGTATAAGTATGCTAGAGAAGGTACTACTGCCTATACCCGGTATAGGATATTTCCCTTTCACAGACAACGGTGACGTGGTGAAGCCGAATGAGGTGAAAGAACACTCTGTGATGGTGTTTGATGATGTCGCATGTGAAAAGCAAGACAACATCAGAAACTACTTTACAATGGGACGACACCAGAATGTTGATACTTTTTACCTGTGTCAAACATACAGTAGGATACCTAAACAGCTAATAAGGGACAATGCAAACTTTATTATTGTGTTTAAGCAAGATGACAGAAATTTAAGACACATATACGATGATCATGTAAATATGGATATGTCTTACAACGTATTTAAAGATTATTGCGCTAAGGCTTGGAATAGTGGCATAAATACATTTTTAGTGATTTCCAAAGAAGACGACATAAAAAATGGGCGATACCGTATCGGACTCGACGAGTTTGTTTTACAACGCCATGCTGAAGGTTAGTTTTAGCCAACCTCTTGTGACAAGAGAGTACCATCTACCGATGAATGAGGATCGCAAATCATTATAGCAACAAATGACGTTAGACAGGCTACGTTTTAAAAGGCGAATAGATACGTTGGAAGCAACCATTTTGGGCCCACTTCTTTTGCTGCATATTGCGAAGCAGAAAGACTTGGAAAACAGAAAAACAGAAAAACAGGAAAACAGAAAAACAGGAAAACAGAAAAACAGAAAAACAGAAAAATTGAAAAACAGAAAAACATGAAAACAGAAAATAACCTAAGGGGATTCCGTAAGAAGGTGAATGGGAGCACAAGAGTGCAGGAGGTAGCAAATAGAAGAAGAAGGTCGGCTACCACTTTCCGCAGCGGGGAGGGGCTGTGGAAACTCAATAAATAAGGATGTGATGTTCGAAATTAGTTATTCGACAAGATGACGTTCAAGGATACACATCTGATACGGAAAATAAAGATGCTGCAGGATAGTATAAGACAAAAGTTGCGTGATATTAAGAGCAGTTCAATTCAAACACAACGTTCGTTGGAAGTACAGTACAAACCGTTGATTGATCCACTAAAACAGTTGACGGAGACGGTTGTTGCTGCCAAAGAGATCAAGCAAGAGCCCAAAGAGAAGAATGAAGGGAAAGTGGAGGAGGAGGTTTTTGAGCCTGAGCAGTCATTTGGAAGACCGTCTTTAGCGTCAGAGTTTGACGCATTTATTCGTGCAAACAACATTGGAGACTTGTTAGGTACCTACCTTCAGTTTATTCAGACAGACGATAGGGAAGAAGCTGATTTCACGTACGGCATTCACTATGATGGCAACGAGTGGAAAATGGGATCGTATCAGGTTAGCTTTTCCGATAACGACATAATTAAATATAAATGGAGTTAATTACAAGGGAACACCTGGACTGTTTGAGTTGATTTTCAAGAAACATCCGCAGAGTGGATCGTTCAACGACAATGATTTAAAAGTGTACAAGCAAATGCTAGAGGCAACTGGTGTTCACAAGCGTGAAGATGGAAAAGGGATAAAATCCAACAGAGGCTACAAGTACACGAATATTATATCAAATATGTTTCCACCAAAAAATAAGAAGAAACTGCCCTTACTACGTGCTTCTCCAGCGTCTAGAAAAAGACCAAGTCAACCACTATCACCATTTATTGGTGAAAATAGAAAAAAGTTGGGAGAGGGTTTGCTAATGGAAGTTGAGAAATCCAAAATTGACTACCGGTACTGGGATGACCCTAATGAATTGGTTGATCGTTTGCGTCTGTTGTTAGCTTCGAAAGAAGCAGGTAACAGTGGTCACAATAATGAGATTATCGCTATTTTGGAGGAGCTCAAGGAGGCGGATATTATAAAAGACTTTGATAACTTTATTTTGTAATCATTATCGTAATGTCTATCGACAAGTTCGGACGTCAGTTAGTTCAAAAAGGTGCTGCTGCTGCTGTGCCCAAAGGAGCACGAGGTGAAGGATTTAAATTGACTCCTGAAGGAAACTATGATATGCAAAATAAAGTTTTAGCAAATGTAGGCGATGCAATAAATGAAAATGATGCCGTCAGTCTAAAAATTATAGGTGAGCATTGTGTATTATTCGAGGAGAAATACATTAATGCTAGAAATAGGTATATAGCGAATGTTGAAAATCCTACTGCAGCAAAAGATGCTGCAAATAAATTGTATGTAGACTCTCTTGTTCCAACTAGATACGGCACCTTTTGGCACTTTGGAAAAAAACGTTTGGTTGAGGTGGCCGACCCATTAAATGATGGAGACGTAGTTACTAAAAAATACCTGACGGCAAATAGTCCAAATAAGAGTAAAAGCGGGTGGGAGTTTAACAATATGCGATTAACGTCAATCGAAGATCCTGTTGAACCTCAAGATGCAGTGACTCAAAACTACCTTTCAGGATCTCTTAACGTGGTACGGGAAAAATGGATTCCAAAACAGACCGCTAATGAGTGGGATTTCGGAGATAAAAAGCTTTACTCTGTGGGTGATCCAGTCACCATGGAAGATGCTGTAACTATGAATTATCTTGTACGAGCAATAAGTGCATTACTTTACGATCTATACTATCGCATATTGCCACCTCATGATCAGATCCACAGTTTGTCTAAAGAGGAGTGGATCGACAAACATATTGTACGACCGTATTTCTTAAACGAAGCTGATAGAGTTAGATCACACGAATAAAAACCCTTGAATTTGAATAGAGACCATCATTTTATTATTATAATGCCAAGAGTCAACAAGAAAAACGTCAGTCGTCATTCAACAGTCAAAGGGTGTGGACTACTAGAGACAGTCGGTAGTTTTGCCAGTTCAGCTCTTAACAAAGGGATCGATCTACTACCAGTGGAACTTCATCTACCAGGGGGTTACAGGTACTGTGGTCCAGGTACCAAATTAAAGGAGAGGTTAGCTCGTGGTGATCAGGGAATAAACAAGTTGGACGCAGCTTGTAAGGAACACGACATTGCATATTCCAAATATAGTGACAATCAACACCGTAGACAGGCGGATCAACAGCTGGCCGATAAGGCTTGGAATAGGGTTAAATCATCAGACGCTTCTTTAGCATAACGAGCCGCAGCTTGGTCCGTGACAACAGCTATGAATGCCAAGAAAAAGCTGGGAGGTACAATGAAGAGACGACGCGTATGCAAAAAGAAAAAGATCGCAATGCGACGAGGTAAAGGTTACTATTGAAGACCTTACAGGAAGGGAGAGGGATACTATTTGAAGCCATAAAAGCAGGGAAATGGATCACCTAAAGCCATACATAAAAAAAAGTGCGTTAAAACACTTACCGGATCGGGCCCTTACAAACTTTGACCTGGACAGATATGCACGTAAATTTAGAATACCACATTTTCGAGGTGTTTTTATGAGAGACGCCTTACCACAGAATATTTGGAAGAAGGAAAATGCCATTGTTAATTTACATTCAAACAGTGGGAGGGGTACTCACTGGGTGTGTTATAAAAAAGTTGATAACGTGGTGAAATACTTTGATAGTTTTGGACACCTACAACCATCACCAGACCTTTTAGAGTATTTTCAGGGATGTAAAGTTTTGTACAACTACACTTCGCATCAGACTTTCGGCTCCAACATCTGCGGTCATTTATGTTTAGAGTTTTTGATGAATCAACTTTAGTATGTGTCTGACTTTTAGAGAGTGAGCAGCATTATGTTTTGTGTGAGTGGAAATAGTTCAGTGTTTGGCTGTAATATTTTTCTGCAATAGACTTCTCTGAGGGCGATTGGGAGATTGGATTGGTAGACTTTACAACATACAACTCTATACCAAACGTTGAGAAGGGAGTCAATAATTTGTTCCATTACGGTGATAAAATTGTCGACATACCGACTGGTTCTTATGAAATTGACGACATTACACAATTTATCGAACACAAAATCAACGATCCGAATTTAAAGATTAAAGGCAACAACAATACGTTTAAAGTGGAAATTTACGGTGAAAAGGTAATTGACTTCTCTCAGGAATACAGCATAGGTTCACTGTTGGGCTATTCCAGATCGATTCTTGAACCAAATAAATGGCACGTGTCAGACACACCAGTTGCCATTATTAAAGTGAATGTCATACGAGTCGAATGTAACGTGGTTAGAGGTTCTTATCAAAACGGTACAGAAGGACACGTTATTCACGAGTTTTACCCTGCCGTACCTCCTGGGTTTAAAATTGTTGAAACGCCCCGTAACGTCATTTACTTGCCAGTAAGCGTCAAGAGGTTGGAAAACATAACAGTTAGACTCTCCGATCAAGACAATCGTTTGATAAATCTGAGAGACGAAGTGGTTAACATTAGACTTCACTTGAAACGTAAAGATGGGTCTGATTTTCAATAAATTAGATGGACACAGGACGAAATCAATCAGTCGCCTGTTACGTTTGAAACGGTTAACATCAAAGAACAAGGAGTTTTTACAGTCTCTTGGATTTCAATATGCTGTCCGTAAGTAGTAAAGCGCAATTTGATGAAAGTGTGACAGAGTACGAGTACCGTACTCATGCACCTTTTACATCGACAACTTTTAATCCGGACGATGAGGTGCGTATTTCTATTCAACAGCAGGATGGGTTTACATATCATTGTGAGTTACTTACATGTGACTGGTAAAGTGACAAAATCTGATGGTCAGACACAGTATGATACTTTACATCTAGTCAACAATGCCATGGCGTTTCTGATAAACGAGATTAGATATGAAATTGGCGGTGTAATTGTCGATATATCTAAAAATGTCGGTATAACATCCACTATTAAGAATTTAGTAACCCTAACTCCAGACGATGAGAAGCGATTGATGAACGCTAGTTGGGTTGGAAAAGGATCATTGAATACGGTGAAGGAGTTTTCTTTTTGTATTCCTTTGAAATTGTTAATGGGGTTCTTTGAGGACTACAAAAGAATCATTGTCAACCAAAGACAGGAATAGATTTTGCTCTTGTCTTCGAAAGTTAAGAACGCCTTGTACAAGGAGGTTGCGGCCACTGATTTTAAGTTGACGATTGATAAGATTTACTGGCGGGTTCCCTACGTAAAAGTGTCTGATGATATGAAGTTGTCATTACTACGGGTGCTGGAACAGGATCGTGTATTGGAAATGCCTTTCAGGTCTTGGGAGCTGCACGAGTTTCCTGAACTTCCCACAAGTACGAGACAATCTTGGGCTATCAAGACTTCTTCACAACTAGAAAAGCCACGTTACGTAATATTAACCTTTCAAACTAGTAGGAAAAATGATATAACCAAGGACGCTAGTATCTTTGACAAGTGTTCACTGTCGGATGTAAAGCTCTTTCTAAACTCTCAGTACTACCCGTATGATAACATACGTGGTGATGACGCTCTGTTGTATGAAATGTACGCAAGGTTTCAATCTTCATACTACGGGTCGAGTTCGCCCAGTCCTATTATGAGTCATACAGTTTTTGATTCTTGCCCCGTTTTTGTAATCGACTGTTCCAAACAGTCTGAAAACCTTAAATCAGGACCTGTAGACGTCCGCCTTGAATTTGAATCTTCCACCGCTTTTCCAAAAGGTACAACAGCCTACTGTCTGATTATTCACGACGCCCTAGTCGAGTACAGTCCACTTACTGGAACTGTCAACAGAGTTCTCTAGTGTCGTACGCCTTATAAAAGGAAGCTCAGCACCCACTCGGTCTCAGTCGCTGCTCCACCACCACCATGGCATCATCATCATCATCTGCTGTTCCAGACACTGATGTCTCTATAGTAGAGTTTCCACTGGTTGACAAAAAAGGTGTACCTACTCTGGTGACGGTACCGGACAAACAGGATCTGACAGCTTTTCTCAAGGTAATGTACAATCTCAACTCGGGTTTTACTAAATTTGTCACTGTCGGTCTTTTTAATGAATTTTTCTTTCAAGTGGGCATTTTGTTTCACAAGCAAGGCATGCGTAAATACGTTTTACTAAACAACGCACAGTTCTCAAAGTTGAAAGAAACGGAACCTTCAATTACCTATGCTCTGTGTCATAAGGATCAACAAAAGAGATTCACTGAAGTGGACATTAAATACACTATCCGTAACATTTTCAACAAACCTTATGTAGAGCTTTTCGACAGAGATAATGAAACCGATATACTTTTCACTAAAGAGGAATGGTTGAATTTTGTTAGCTTATTGCCTTGCATTTCACGGTACATTGAACAGTTGACCTGTGTCGAGCCTTACCTAATTGATCACATTGATCGGGTTATGCGTAGTGATTCGGTCTATGTTCCCCCACCACAGCAAGTACGGTTGGGATGCTGACCGTTTGCATGATGAGATTGTTTGGTATAAGAAGACAAAGCCCACAGTAGGTTGATCATAAACATGTCGACACTGGCTGTGGAGGAGTTTCATGGGTTCAAAGACAATCGCAATAGATTTATCGTTAAAGAATTTGTCGTTGTGGGTCCTTTTGTAAATGTAAATATAGTTTTCAAGTCTCCTTATCCTGAAAGTAAGTTGAATAGTGCTGCTCGGAAAGCTAACAATTGGTGTGAGCGTAAGTTTCACAAAATACTTTGGGAGGAGGGATGTGTACCTTTTAACTTTAAACTAGTTCGTAGTTTACTCAAATCTTTTGATATAGTATATACCAAAGGGTTGGAGAAAAAGCTATTTATTTCCAAATTTCATGGAAATGTTCAGGAACTCGACGAGTCTTGGACAGTTCCCGACATGTATACGTTTTTACCTTGTTGTTTACCGCAACATGCTAGTGATGGCAAGTGCGCCTTAGTAAGTGCTCAGTTTTACTATAAAGTTGGATAAAAATTATTACTATCGTATCCCTAGCTCTGTGTGAATGTGTGTGTATTTGCACAGAGCGTAATAACTGTAACGTCGAGGTGAGGGCGGCCCAAATTCAATAAAAAATCGCCCGACTGTTCTCTAAGGCAGCCGTAAAACGCATAAGTCCTGAGGTGGTCCTGCAACTTGGGGCTGGGCTAAACTCCGTAAGACCTTGAGTCGCAGTCTGGGCCCTCGTTCGGTACGTGTATTTGGATGTGTGTAACACTCTATGGCTGGCTTAAACTCTGTAAGTCCAGGGTGTGAGTAAGGAATATTTTAGTAACAAGAAAAATATAAAAAAATAAATATATAAAAGCCCTTTGTAAGTTTGTGCGTCACATTGAAAGGCTTCTCCAAGTAAAGTGGTGGCTAGACTTATAGAGGATCCAAAAAAAGTATAAAAAATAAAAAAAAAACACAAAAAAATAATACTGGGAGGTAGCAATTTTGTTATGGAGTGGCTATCACCGTAGCTTGCGATGGTTGGGGCAAGTTACATTAAAGTAAGTGGGATTATGCCTACTGGGGACACCCACTATAATAAAAAACGCGCCGAGACCCTACCTCTTGGGTGGTGTGGAAACTTGGATCAAGGTCAAGGTCCCATAGAGTATAGATTTACTATAGAGTATAAGAGAAAATAATGCATTTTATATAGTATAACAAGGCTAATAGTGTATTTTATATAGTACAAAAAGGGAATTTGAGGGACATTTTGGAATTTGAGGGAAATTTTGGAAGGGAAAATTCCCAACAGGTTGGCAGGAATGGGGGCCGCCATCTTGGATCCGGGGCCGCCATATTGGATCCGGTCACGTGACTTCCCCCACCCTCGACTCACCATTTGACGAAAACTCACCATGGGACGTTGCAAAGTCGCTGTTTCCCTTCTACTTGAAATTGATGTTTATTTTTATTAAACATAAACATAATATTAGTTGTATAGCAAAATAAACCAGGTATATACATATTTACTTTCTACAATAGAACGGTCTCATATTGTCAAGCAATGTAACCCTTATATTAACACATTAGCACTACAATATATTGTTTTGTTCACATTGTACATAATTGCGGAAATAAACGATTTATTATTATTATTATATTAGCATTCCTTTATTAATAATTAAATAAGAGGTAATTTTCTATTACCTTTTTTTGCATATTTATCCGTTAGTTTATCCAAGTTGAAGCTTTTTACTAAATCAGATTCTGAATAAATGACAGCCAAATTGGAGAAACGTTCTTGGCCCATGGATGACCTAAACCATTGATTAATTCTTCTCATTGTCGAGAACGATCGTTCACAAGTAGCACTATTAGATGGAAGGGTAAGACAAATCTTTAAAAGCAGTTTGAAATTGGGATAAATATCATCTTGAATTAAAAAAAGAACTTTTAATATTTTAACCAACTCTTTAAGCGGTATTTCTTTTGGGTTCATACCATCTGACTCGAGAACGCACCGTAGGATGCTCATTTCTGACATGAGCATAGTTTGGTTCAATCCGGGCACTGGATATTTCTGTATAAACGATTCAGATTTCTCTACATTGAGGCAAAGGAACTCTTCACTTGCATTTGCTACTTCCATTGCTTCACCGGCAAACCTTCTTTTGAGTTCACTGATCAAAATATCAAGTATAGGGTAATAAAGGTCACAACGGTATTGTACCTTGCTGTTCACTTCACTGTTATCACTCAAACTCTCTGTATCGACTCCTCTTGACTGTCCAACAGTACAGTTTTTGAAATAACTCGTCGACGTTTGGGCGCAATATGTGAACTTGAAGTCGAATGACTTTCGTTTTCCAAGGAACGAGATGTTGTGGTAGTTTCATTGGATTGTGTTGTGATGCAAATATTTTCAGGGAATAAATGTAGTTCATGAATCCTTGAAAACTCCATTACTTCATTCCACTTTTTCTCTCAGGCGTTTTCACTTCTTTTTTACTCGAGCTTCATAATAATTGCTCCTGCTGCTTTCGCACATCTTGCTATACCAGAGCTCTCTCCTTCTGAAGTGTTTTGCTGAGGATATTTATATCAGTTAAACACTCCAATAAAAATATTAAACATACTTAAATGTCCATGGATGTAATTGAAGCCAGTAATCCTTTGGCTTGAGGAGACTTCGAATTCCTTAGATCATTAGCAATCTTTTTGAGGACGGCACGAATTGCATCAAAATTTCTGTTAACAGATTGGACAGCAGTAGCCCTACACGACCACCTAGTGTCACTTAATTTGTGGATCTTATGTGAGCCTGGGACTTTGATCTATAGCTCCTCTTGCAGTATTTTGTATTCCGCATGCATATCAGGGTTAGAAAAAAACTCATATAGTGACTCAATCACATTAAAGAAGAAACAACTGTAGTTTTGCTTTCACAAGAGTTTACAAGAACCAAATTAACCTTATGTGCTAAACAGTGCACATACATGGCGAGAGAATGGGTATCCCTGATGATTTTCTGTAGCCCATTCTTTACTCCGGACATTACACTCGCGCCATGATGTGATTGACCAATTAAAGTAGCAGTTATACCTACTTCCTTAATTTAGTTCAAAATAATGTTTGCTAAGGACTCAGCACTACGATCTAGAGAAACTTTCTTCACTGTTAGCAATCTTTCTTTAATTTCTGATTCAATCAAATATCTTATACAAATACACAATTGTTGAACTCTATGACTTTGCTTCATCGACCATTAAGGCATAAAATCCATTTTCGTTTACCTCATTCACTATTGTACTTAAAACCTCTTCAGTAACAATTTCGAAAATTTCGTTTTGAAAGTCATGACTTGTTAAATTGAAATATCGTTTATATTTTCCTTTGAATTTAGCATCATATTTTGAGTATAATTCGCATAACTCTAAATAATTTCCCTTGTTGCCTGACATTTCTTTTTCATCGTGTCCACGAAAAGGCATTCCTTGTTTGGCCAAAAATAACAAAAGGTCCAAAATTTGCTTTAAATATTCACGATTTTCATAAATAAGCTCTTTATGAGATGATGATATTTCCGAAGCAATTGTATCCTTTGGCTTTCTATAGTTATGCCACTTCGCCATGGAAAATAAGTGACTTTCACTGTACGCATGCTTTTCTAATTTTTCCCCTATCTTCTTCAAGTTACTTATGCCTTTTTCAGTTACAGATACTTCTTTATTGTTAGAAGAAAATACCCTGCAAGCTTAACAGAATACAGCATCTTTCTTTGTACTGGATTCTAGCCATTCAAATTTTTTAAAATAAAATGGTGTAAATGCTCGTTTTGAATTTTTAATATTTGAAAGTGGATATGTAGTCAAAATTGGGCGCGATGGACCCGTCTCTATATTACCAAGGTCCAATTTTTTGAGTAGGCTCCTTCATCATAAGAAGAAGTAACTAAATCAGTTTGTTTACTTAAGTCATGGCAAGACTTTGAACAGCCTGGGGAAGCTTTTATTAAACACTCAGATTCCGCTTCTTCATCGGTCTTAGACACGGTCACTGGTTCTTTTATTTTAACTTAATTTCTAATGTCTGCTGTTTTTTTACTCATTTTGTTTAAACTGTAGATTCCATAGATAAACAAAACAGAAAAATGAAAATACTGTAATTAATTAATATAGAAACACCAATCATCTCATTTTAAATAAGACAAACAAAAAAACACTTATTGTAATACATGAAGCACGAAAGCGGGAACAGAGCATGAACACTAGCTGACAACTGCTGACTGACTGGGCTGGGCAGACCGCCGGCCGCGCTAAACACGATTCGATTCAGTCAGTCACGCCAATTTGTAGATGAACCCATAATTATATTGTATAAGTGGGATGCTAATACTCGCACTGATCTTCATTTTGGATTAATGGCATTCTAATTTATTATTATTAGTATATGTAGAGTCAACATGCATTTAAGTTCATCGCTCATGTAGTAACTTTTATTTAAAATTATATTCCTTATAAATAAAAATTAAAATTCACACGAAGGTTGGGGGGCAATGCCCCCCATGCCCCCCAATAACTCCACCCATGGTTAAGAGGTTCACCACATATTACAGAGCGTAAACATTGAAATTTAATGACAGCAGACAAGGTGGCATTTTCGTGGATACTTAAGTTGAAAAGATTTATAAACAATACCCATTGTAAGGGGTCACAATTGAAAGTATTGAGTTCAAGCTTAGGTAAGCACACATTGACTTGAGGGTTTGGAGTAGGCTGTGTGACCTTCGTTTTTAGTATAATATAAATAGCTAAAACAGTTGCCTTTATGACGTCAACTAGTTCGTTGACACTATTTAGAGAGGCATAGCTGGGGGTTTAATTCTCATCAGCTTTCAATTCAAGTTCGTGACACAAATCAAGGGTGTCAGAAAATTCTTGTCTTAGTCTATCAACAGATTTAGCCCCCGTTCAAGCAATTGTTGTAGAAGATTTTGATCAGAAGTCTTCTTTGTGAGGTCATATATAATTTGTATTTGAGCGAAAAGGATTTCTCGCTTAGCATTTGCAACAATAAGTGAAAGGGCCATCTTGAGAGAACTGAACTTCAAATAACTAACGAAAAGTGAATAGGCCAATGATATAATTTCTTAAAATAAAATCCAAAGTTCAGGATATAGCTAATAGTAGCAGGGGAACAACAGTACAGAGTTCACTTTCAGAATTAAGTTGAGAGCAGAGTAGACTTGAAGTATAGATTCAAAATCCACTTGAGGTTATAAACAGTTTTCCACAAAATAAACAAAGTTCAAATATTCAAAAACACTAATTATTTAAATAAAGGTTTCTTACAACAATTTAGGTTCAATAAAATGTTTTAAAATGCAAGAGTCAATAAGAAACAAAACTATAATTAATTTGAGAAAATAACTATTGAATAATAGCGCAGGAGTATTAGTGAGTGTAAATAAATGCAAAGTTTTACAGTAGACGAAAATATTTAAATATGCACGAAGAGAATAAATGAGAGAGTACAGAGGTGAATATAGTGCATGAATAAAGTTCACAAAATGAGTGAATGTAATTTTGTTATAAACAAATGAAATTTAAAAAGTACAGTTTTTTTGTGTTAAAAAAAATCAATGACATTTACATAAATGAACCGAAATACAAGTTATTCACAGTAAAGTTATGACATAAGCTATGAAAAAACAACTAAGGGAAAATACAATTGGATAATGTACAAGTAAATCAACAGCTGTTTAGATAAGTGTTAAAATTAATTCACAAGTTATTGTTTACATAGGATATGGGTTTCAAGTACACAATCAACAGCTGTTTAAATAAAACATAAAAATTAATTAATTATCAAGTTATAGTTTATGAAATAGATTCCCCTTGACAAATTTGGGTCAAGGTACACAAAACCGAATACAGTATCTGAATCCCCGCACCAACAATTTTTGGGTCAAAGACAACATATTGGGTTTAAATAGAGAGGAGTTAATGGGTCAGAGGTAAAAAATCTTGTTTCTAAATTTTCAAATTCCAAGAGTCTTGACCATTATGGATTTCTAATTACATCGTTAAAATAACTATCCATTGTATTAGTGAACCACTTGCTTTTGTCCTAACCCAATGTCTACAAAGTGGATATTTCTCAAATTTATTAAAAATATCCAAAATAATTCCAGTTTTTAAAAGGGGGGATAAGAAACTAATACAGAATTACAGGCCAATATCTATGTTCCAGTGTTTTTAAAAATGCTCGAATCTGTTATGCACAAACAACTAAATTCATACTTTGTTCAAAATAGGTCATTCAACAACATCAGCACTTATAAATTTAGTACATACAACCCTTAAAGCATTTGAAGAAAAAGAATCTGTTTCTCTTGCGCTGTATGACTTAAGTAAGGCGTTTGATTGTGTTCCCTATGACATACTTTTGGACAAACTCAAGTTTTATGGAGTGGACGGGGAATCAATAAACAATCCTACTCGAATGGTAGAAAGCAGTATGTTTCTGTAAGAGGGCAAAATTCAAAAGTATTAAGGGTTGGTCTGGGGGTTCCACAGGGCTCTGTCCTGGGGCCTTTCTTATTCACAGTCATGATAAATGATCTGCCATTATGCCTTAACACCCAATCATTTATGCAGATGATGTAACTCTACTGGCTTCACACAAAAACTTAGAAGTTCTCAATACATTAATGACAGATTCACATAATAAGCTATTGATTGGTTTTCATCCAACAGACTACACTGCAACAGAGAAAAGACACAGAAAATTATTTTAAGCCTATCAAAAAATGAAGATGCTAATTCTGTTAAATTACTAGGTTTTCATTTAGACAATAAGTTGAATTGGCAAACACACACTGATACAATTTGTAAAAAAATAAGTCGTGTAAATTATTTGATTTGGAAACTTAGGAAAATTGTTGGCTGATAATTATTTAAGAACAGTGTATTTTAGTTTTTTTCAATCACACATTTCTTATGGATTGTTAATATGGGGCCACTCTTGTCATGTAGATGACATTTTATTACTACAAAAAAAGGTTATTAGAACCTTGTGTAGAGCTGGTCCTTTAGATCCCTCTCGACCTCTTTTCAAAAAATTAAAAATTCTCACTGTTTATAAACAGTACATATTCCAAGTATTACTCTACACTAAAGCTAGTTTGAAAAGTTTAAATATTAGACAAGACATCCATAGTCACAATACCCACTACAACAATATGATTGACATTCCAAAGCATAGGTTTTCTAAAACTTCAAATTCTTACAAAGTCAAAGGAATTAAATTTTTCAATAAACTTCCTCAGTCAGCTCGGACCATTCCTTATGCTCAATTTAAAAATAGTTTGTATAAATAGCTAATTGATAATCCTTTTCATTGTATTCAAGAATTTTAGAACATGACCCTAGCCTAATAATATTATAATAACTAACTACTATTATTTCAGACAAGCTTGTTTCCCAGTTAATAGTGTTATATAAATCTAAAGTATGCTAAAATTACAACATGTTGCTAATAACCTGTTATTACAACAAATAACATAATATATAACTAATAGGCCGTAGAACGTTTGGCACACATTTTTGGCCGATTTGGAATGGCACGTTTGGCACAGTCATTAGAGGGGATTAAGAAGGGTCAACCTGTAAGTTTCAGAAAGGCACGATTGGCACACACCGCCCGGCCAGGTAGTAGCAGCCAGGTGGCCAGAATGCGGGAAAATGGGAACTTTTTTGCCCCCGCAAATTCCCTGCTGTGGTGCTTATTGAAGTAAGCAACTAACCTAACCTAACCTAACCTGCGGTAGATCACAGCTGCTACCCAGGTAGATCACGGATGCTACTCGAGTAGATCACAGCTGCTACCCAAGTAGATCACGGATGCTACCCAATTGGAACACGGATGCTACCCAAATAGATCATGATCTAACCTAACCTAACCTAGTGAGGTTTAAATTTAAAAATTTGTTATATCACGGGCAAATGACTGCCACGCAGAGTTGACGGGAATAATACAATTCCCGTTTTCCCTCGTTCGATGGCGTCTACCTGGTCGAGCGACTGTGCCAATCCTGCCTTTTCCAAGCAGGCGAGTTGACCCTACTTATTCCGCTCTAATGATTGTGCCAAAACTGCCATGGGCAGAAGGTCCAAAAATGTGTGCCAAACGTCCGATCCCCAACTAATATGCATGTGTTGACAATTCCTATTTCAATGTAAATATTAATCAATGGAAATAAACTATTTGATTTGATTTACTATTTAACTTCAAAAAGCCTCATTAACATAATGTACAAACAGGTTTCACCAAGTCGAAGCTGGTATGTGAGGGTTATGTTTCTTCATTGTTACACGTCACAATGGTTGTTACCCAATCTTCTTTGCTAACTTTCTGCCGAACATATTTGTTCTATTATTGCGAAAATATTCAGCTACAATCTAATTCGTAACAACTTACATAACTTGCAGTTCAATTCCCTGAGATGACGAGGGCGTGCGTATTGCTGCCAGGAGGTACGGTGAAATGTTTCAATCATATTGAACGAATTCATATGGAACTGGTAATGATGTATAAAACGTAAGTATCAAGTTCCGCCTTTAAAATGATTGTTGACGTATTAGAGGTTGGGCGTTGTTGGACACACATCCAGTGTTTCGTATTTATTTAATATCAATGTGTAATACTTTACTATGTTTATTTGTTTTAAATTACTTTGATTTAGCAGCTGTAGTCTATTTATGTTTAAAAGAGAAAGTGGGGAGATTTGTTAAATTTAGTTTTGCCAGCTGTTCTATTATATTATTGTATCTGTCTTTCTCGATTTCTCAGTGTATGAAGATGTTAAATAAATGCTGTGCATGAAACTCTTTTAATTATTTATCTCAAACTTATTGGTCCTCCAGAAACTATTTATTTTTCAAACTACCCAACATTGTTGGTCCTGCGGGCCGGATGACCAAAACATGTTAAGTATAGGGTGTGAAATGGAGGGCCACCTCACAAAATCAGGAATAGCAAACGAAAGTAGGCCTAGGTTGAATATAAATTTGGTTTTATTAGTGTACAGATGTACAAAGAATGGAATTAAATGCTAAATGATTATACAATTTTTAGTAGTGATAATACAATTAATAAATTACAATATAATTTTGTTTTACCATACAGAGCCTTCTTTCTTCTGTCTGGCCAGACTAAACGCTTCTTATTAGGCCATAGGCTACACACTGGATACTGTCTTGAAAACAAAATAAACAGTTGGTTCTATCGAGCCGTATGAATTAATGTCAACCAATCCTATAAAGAAAAGACTGAATCTCTCTCTCAGTTAGTTAGGTTAGCAAACATCCGAAAAGTTCAGTTAAAATTACCAAAACTCAAAAATGGGACATTTTTTGACTTTTGTTAATTTTAACAACTTTTCGGAAAGGTAAGGATAGCAATCAACCTTTCGGTTGTTTGCTAGACTTACTTTTCTGATGTTTGCTAACCAAACTTTTTTTGTGTTCATTTTTTTAAACCTAACTTTTTCTGTGTTAATTTTTTTTTTCAGCCTAACCTTTTCAATGTTAATTTTTTTAACCTAACTTTTTCTATGTTCATTTTTTTAACCTAACTTTTTCTATGTTCATTGTTTTTAAACTTAACTTTTTCTATGTTCATTGTTTTTAAACCTAACTTTTTCTATGTTCATTGTTTTTAAACCTAACTTTTTTTATGTTCATTGTTTTTAAACCTAACTTTTCTCATATTTTTTTAGTTGTATAGCAAAATTTCGATGAAACTACTAGCTGATTCTTATTTTCTATGTTTAGTTTGGATGTTTTCCACCAACGGCTCTCATATTTCTAGAGAAAACAGAATTTTAGGAAACACTTTAGGTCTTTAGCTATATTAAACCTATCTTACAGTGTAATAATGTTATTTTAAAACAAGATTATATGAAGCAATAGTGTTTTTATGGTGGATGGGTAGTTCTCTAGGAGTTTTGTCTGTAGGATGAGTGGTGGGTGTAGGGTGTGTCCTAAGGAATTGTGTGTGCAGAGGTAGGTGGATTGGTCTATTAAGAGTCATGTGTGTTTGGTGATTGGGTGGAATATCACAGGTTTTATGTAATGTTCAAGGGAATGGTGTATCAGAGGTGTTGTATGTTGAGTAGGTGGGCGACTAAACAAGAGTCTTATATGTAGAGTGTGTGGTTGGTCTTTTGTGTGTTGAGTAGGTGGGTGGTAAGTCTTGTATGTACAGTAGGTTGTCTGTCAATAATATTATGTGTTGGGAGGGTAGTTGGTCTGTAAAGATAATTGTGTGTTGGGTAAATCATGAGTCTTACTAATGGATAGGTAGGGTTATGGAGCTTGGTAGGTGTCTTGTACATGTGTGTTGGATAGGTGGAATGATAACTAAAGCCTTATGTAGATTGTCTATTAGGTGGTAAGTCTTGTATGTTAAGTAAATAGTCTGACAAAAGTCTTTTTATGGGAGGGTGATTGGTCTATCAAGAGAAATGTGTGATGGGTAGGTAGGCGGTCAATCAAGTTGTATGTTTGGTAGGTAGGCCTTCCATGAATGTTGAGTGTCAATCTAAGGTTTTATGTAATGGTTAGTTACGTAGTCTATCTGTGTGTTGAGTAGGTGGGCGGTAAGTCAAGAGTGTTGGATGTTAAGTAGGTAGGTAGGTAGGTTGTTCATGTGTGTTGGTGGTCTATCAAAGGTTTTATGTAATGGTTAGGTGGATGATCTATCAGAGGTGTTGTGTGTTGAGTAGGTGGGTGGACTGTTAAGTCATGATTTTATGGTGTGTGGTACGTATGTTAAATAGGTGGTTATACATAAAGTCTTGTTTTTGTGGGTGGTTAAGTCGTATGTTTAGGAGGATGGATGTTCATGAATGTTAGGATTGTGAGTCAATCAAAGGTTTTATGTAATGGTTAGGTGGATGATCTATCAGAGGTGTTGTGTGTTGAGTAGGTGGGTGGACCGTTAAGTCATGATTTTATGGTGTGTGGTACGTATGTTAAATAGGTGGTTATACATAAAGTCTTGTTTTTGTAGGTGGTTAAGTCGTATGTTTAGGAGGATGGTTGTTCATGAATGCTAGGATTGTGAGTCAATCAAAGGTTTTATGTAATGTTTAGGTGGATGATCTATCAGAGGTGTTGTGTGTTGAGTAGGTGGGTGAACTGTTAAGTCATGATTTTATGGTGTGTGGTACGTATGTTTGGTAGGTGGTCCTTCAAAAGTCTTATGCTTTGGGAAGGTGGTCAAGTCGTATGTTTGGTAGGTAGGTCAACCATGAATGTTGGGTGTCAATCTAAGGTTTTATGTAATGGGTAGTTAAGTGATCTATCGAGAGTACTGTGTGTGTTAAGTAGGTGGATGGTCAATGAAGATTCTTGTATGTTAAGTAGATAGTCTGACAACAGTCTTTTTATGGGAGGGTGATTGAACAATCAAGAGAAATGTGTGATGGGTAGGTGAGCGGTCAATCAAGTTGTATGTTTGGTAGGTAGGTCGTTCATGAATATTGGGAGTCAATCTAAGGTTTTATGTAATGGTTAGTTATGTAGTCTATCGAGAGTGCTGTGTGTTGAGTAGGTGGGTGGTAAGTCAAGAGTGTTGGATGTTACGTAGGTAGGTTGTTCATGTGTGTTGGTGGTCTATCAAAGGTTTTATGTAATTGTTAGGTGGATGATCTATCAAGAGTAATGTGTAGGCATATGGTCCATCAAGAGATGTGTGTTTGGTAGGTGGGTGGACTGTTGTCATGATTGTATGGTGTGTGGTTGGTCTTGTATGTTAAATAGGTGGTTAAACATAAAGTCTTGTTTTTTGTAGGTGGTCAAGTCGTATGTTTGGTAGGTAGGTCATCCATGAATGTTACGGAGATGGATTGTCAATCAAGAGTCTTGTTTGATTAGTATGTGGGTGGGTAAATATAAGTCTTGTATGCACGGTGTGTGGTACGTATATTGGATAGGTAGGGGTATGTCAATAGGACTATTTTCATGGTAGTATGATGGTATATTAAGTGATGTCTGCAGAGTGTGTAGTTTGTTTATCATGATTTTTGTATGTTTGGTAGGTGGTCCTTCAAAAGTCTTATGCTTTGGGAAGGTGGAGTGAGTGTCGACAGTTCTGTTTGATAAATAGGTGTGTG
The DNA here is from genome assembly GCA_035578905.1 of Stictocephala bisonia. Taxonomy (NCBI): domain Eukaryota; kingdom Metazoa; phylum Arthropoda; class Insecta; order Hemiptera; family Membracidae; genus Stictocephala; species Stictocephala bisonia. The sequence continues at coordinate 23,865 of JAQJVL010002550.1, forward strand.
ATAAAACAAGTGTTTTGTGTGTATTGAGTAGGTGAGTGGATAATCAAACGTCTTCTATGTAGAGTGTATGGTCAGTCTTGTATGTTAAGTAAGTGGTCTGTCAAATGTATTATGTGTCGGGAGGTGTGAGTGGTCTATCAAGAGGACTATGTGTTGGGTAGGCGAGTGGTTAACCAAGTGTCTCACGTATTGAGTAGATGGGGGTCTATAAAGAGACTGCCTTTTTGGTAGTGTGATGGTATTTTAAGTTATGACTGTAGGGTGTGTGGTTGGTCTATCAAAGGTTTTATGTTTGGGGAAGGTGGTTTGGTCTATCAACATGACTCTGTGTTGAGTATGTGGGTGTTTAATCAAACGTCTGTGTGTTTAGTAGGTGAGTGGTCAATCAAAAGTCTTGTATGTAGAGTGTGGTTAGTCTAGTATATTAAGTAGGTAGGTGGTCAGTCAGATGTCTTATGTGTTGGGGAGGTGAGTGGCCTATCAAGAGAACTGTGTTTGTTGAGTAGGTGAGTGGTGGTCAATCATGGGTATTACGTATTGGATAGGCAGGAGGTAATAAGAAATAATGTTTTTAGTAAGTAGGCAATCTAAGTGCGTTGGGTAGGTGGTAAGTCTTGTATGTAAAGTAGGTTGTCTGTCAATAATATTATGTTTTGTTAGGGTAGTTGGTCTGTAAAGATAACTGTGTGTAGGGTAAGTGAGTAGGAGAGTCTTACTAATGGATAGGTAGGGTTATGGAGCTTGGTAGGTGTCTTGTACATGTGTGTTGGATAGGTGGAATGACAACTAAAGCCTTATGTAGATTGTCTATTAGGTGATAAGTCTTGTACGTTAAGTAGGTAGTCTGTCATATGTATTATGTGTCGGTATGGTATGTGGTATATAAAGATGCCTGTGTGTAGGGTAAGTGGGTAGGAGAGTCTTACTACTGGATAGGAAGGGTATTAGTGTTTGGTAGGTAGTTTGTACATGTCTTATGTGTTGGGGAGGTGAGTGGCCTATCGAGAGTACTGTGTGTGTAGGGTAGGTAGATGGTCAATCAAAAGTCTTGTATGTACGGTGTGTGGTTTGTTTATCATGATTTTTGTATCTTTGGTCGATGGTCCTTCAAAAGTCTTATGCTTTGGGAAGGTGGAGTGTCAATCGACAGGTGTGTTTGTTAAGTTGATGTGTGATCAAAAAGTGTTTTGTGTGTATTGAGTAGGTAGATGGTCAATCAAGAGTCTTGTATGTAGAGTGTGGTTAGTCTAGTATATTAGGTGGGTAGGTGGTCCAATTTAGTATGTGTCGAGAGGGGTGAGTGGTCTGTCAACAGGACTATGTGTAGAGTGTTGTTAGTCTAGTATATTAGGTGGGTAGATGGTCAGTCAGATGTGTTATGTGTTGGGAAGGTGTGTGGCCTATCGAGGGTACTGTGTGTGTTGGGTAGGTAGGTGGTCAATCAAAGGCCTTGTATGTAAGGTGTGGTTAGTCTAGTATATTAGGTGGGTAGATGGTTCAGTCGAATGTCTTATGTGTTGGAAGGTGGTGGCCTATCGAGGGCACTGTGTTGTTTGGGTAGGTAGGTGGTCAATCAAAGGTCTTGTATGTAAGGTGTGGTTAGTCTAGTAATTAGGTGGGGTAGGTGGTCAAATGTATTATGTGTCAAGAGGGGTGAGTGGTCTGTCAAGAGGACTATGTGTAGAGTGTGGTTAGTCTAGTATATTAGGTGGGTAGATGGTCAGTTAGATGTCTTGTGTTGGGAAGTTGGGTGGCCCATCGAGGGTACTGTGTGTGTTGGGTAGGTAGGTGGTCAATCAAAAGTCTTGTATGTAAGGTGTGGTTAGTCTAGTATATTAGGTGGGTAGGTGGTCAGTCGGATGTCTTATGTGTTGGGGAGGTGGGTGGCCTATCGAGGGTCTGTGTGTGTTGAGTGGGTAGATGGTCGATCAAAAGTCTTGTATGTAGAGTGTAGGTTAGTCTAGTATATTGGGTGGGTAGGTGGTCAGTCAGATGTCTTATGTGTTGGGGAGGTGAGTGGCCTATCGAGAGTACTGTGTGTGTAGGGTAGGTAGATGTCAATCAAAAGGTCTTGTCTGCAGAGTGTGTGGTTTGTTTATCATGATTTTTGTATCTTAGTCGATGGTCCTTCAAAAGTCTTATGCTTTGGGAAGGTGGAGTGTCAATCGACAGTTGTGTTTGTTAAGTTGATGTGTGATCAAACAAGTGTTTTTGTGTGTATTGAGTAGGTAGATGGTCAATCAAAAGTCTTGTATGTAGAGTGTGGTTAGTCTAGTATATTAGGTGGGTAGGTGGTCAAATGTATTATGTGTCGAGAGGGGTGAGTGTGTCTGTCAAGAGGACTATGTGTAGTGTGGTTAGTCTAGTATATTAGGTGGGTAGATGGTCAGTTAGATGTCTTAGTGTTGGGAAGTTGGGTGGCCTATCGAGGTCTGTGTGTGTTGAGTGGTAGATGGTCGATCAAAAGTCTTGTATGTAGAGTGTTGGTTAGTCTAGTATATTGGGTGGGTAGGTGGTCAGTCAGATGTCTTATGGATAGGTGATGGAATGATCAAGGGCCTTATGTGATGAATAGGAAGGTGATCTATCAAGGAGTGTTGTGTGTTCTAGGTTCTCCATGTGTTTGGGTCTCTGGGAGTTGTGTATATACATTTTCTGATCGAATATTTTTCTGACTACTTTAACTTGTTAAAAGTACGCTTGAACATTATATTGTTTGCAATTTAGTTGTTATTAATTTTTTATGTTGAAGTGTATGATTAGTGTTTTTCTGTTTCAAAGATTATGTTTGAGTTATGGGTGAGTTTTAGTTTTTTTTTTTTTTTTTTTAGTTTGTCATCCAGTGTAGTACTGTTTTAATAAATGATCAGAAGGAAGAAATAAAAAGGGTTAAATTTAAATTTTTTCGATATTTTTAAAAAGAGTTTTGTGCAAACAGGATGTAAAACAATGTTTGTGGAAATTTGGGCGGATGTGATAACACCCTGGGTTGATTTGGGGTATGGGTTACATTACTTCAGCAGCAGGGACACTACTTTTAAAAAACCTTAGAGGTCAAGTGTTTGTGAAAACGCGAAAAACCCCGGTCATAAAATTTGCGTTTGTTTGGTGTTTTTTGAAAAAGATTTGCAAGCCCCATGCGCATGCGTCACCCGCGCAAATCATATGCCAGGTCCGTCCAAATCAAAGTTCCCCGCAGGACATGCGATCGGGTCACCCAAAAATTTATTTGTTATAGTTTTATATATGAAAAAAAAGAGTAGAAATTTCCCTCCCGCATGGCCCCCCCCACAGGACGAGCGTTAGCCATTTATTTTTATGTATTTTATATTTAAAAAGGGAACCTTTTGGGATGGGGGAAATTTGGGGGAGGAAAAGCCCCAAAAAGGGAAAGACTTCAAAATTGGGACAAAAAAGTTCATTTTATAAAGTAAACATGGAAAAAAGCCCAAATTTGGGCCCCAAAAAATTTTCATTTTTATATTTTTAAAAATTTAAAAAGTTGGGTTTAAGAGTGTATTTTTATAGAGAAAACAAAGGTTTAACGGGCTTTTATGTAGTACAAATGGAAAAAGATGCCAAAATTGGGAAAAAAAGTTCTTTTATATGAAATAAGAGTGTACATTTTATATAGAATAAGGTGCCATTTTGGGGATGGGGGAATTTAAAAAAGGGGGTTTTTTCCCCACGGGGGGGTGAGTTGGCGCGGGGGGGAAAAAGACGAAATATTGGAAAAAAAGTGCATTTTATATAGTATAACAAAAAAAAGTTGGGTTAAAGAGTGTTTTTTTATATAGTTTAAAAAGGGTTTTTAAAAAATGCATTTTTTTATAGTATGATGTGGGAATTTGGCGGGAAATGGGGTCCCGATTTTTGGGAAAAGTCAGGGGAAGCCCTCCCCAAACCCAGGGGCCTAAAAAGGGGGCTCGCTCGCCCCCCGATGTATATTTAGGCAGTTTGATCAATCACGAAAATTTCAAAAAAAATTTTTAAAATTTAAATTAATTCAACAGTTGAGGTTTATTTCCTCTTTGGGTACCCCCAAGTCTTTAAATTAAATTATTTAGGGAATACGAAAAAAATTTAATTTTTAACTAAAAAAGCCTTCACGGGAAAACAGAGCATGAAATTTTTTTTTTCAAAAAATTTTCAAAAAAATTAACCAATTGAAAATTACTTCAAAAGGGGACGATTAGTTTCTTAGGGGTCTATAGTTATTTGTATTAGTATTGAAGTTGAAAAAACCTAATAAAATTTTTATGACAAAAAACCAAAAAGTAAAATTTTTTTCAATTACACAAAATTTTTCAAAATAATATAGAAATTGAAAAACCCTTTTTTAAACCCAAAGGATTTTTTTTTGAAAGTTTTTGTTTTTGTAAAACCATATTTATTTAGAAACTAGTAATAAAGTCTAAAGAAAAAAGTTAGCTAAAACCCGATTTTGACAAAAAACCAACAGATGCAAATTTTTTCAGTTTTTTTAAATTTTAAAAAAATATAGAAATTAAAGGAAAACTTTGAAAATTAAAAGTTTATTTTCCCTCATTTTGTAAATTCCATAGTCATCTTAATATCTAGTAGTCAAATACAAAGAAACTAAATTGTAAATTTAACTACCATTATTTAGTATTTAGTTTATTAATTTTCACACAAACTTTCTAAATAATTTGCAAATTGATAATCTACTTGAACAAGGAAAGTTTTTTTTCCCTTATATGAAATTTAAATTTTTCCATTTACTATCTGGTAATGTTTTCCCGAAGAAACAAATTTTTAATTTAAAAACCAACCCTTTGACAAAAAACCCCAATAGTATCAGTTTTTCAGTTTAACGAAAACCTTAAATTAATATTAAATTTTAAAAATTATTAAACAATAAAATTTTTATTTTTCTTCTTTTTGACCCTTTAGTTATTTTTAACATTTAGTAGGGGAGCCCCGAAGAAATAAAAAAACCACAGGACAAAAAACCAAATTTGTACGGGTTTGAAATTTTCACGTGAATTTTCAAAAAATTACTTTTTGAAATTCTATTTTTCCCCGAGGGAAGTTTAATTTATGTTTTCAATAAAACCCCCCCAACAGTATGCATTTTGTTAAATTTTAAATCGAGTTTACAATATAAAAATTTAAAATTTAATCTCAAAAGGGGGTTTATTTTTGATTTGCAAACCCGTATTTCATTTATATCTTATTTAAGAAGTCCGAAAAAATTTTTAAATTGTAGGTAAACCTTTATATAAGCAAATGCCCTCCCAGGGGGCAGTTTGTTCATTTTCATGAAAACTTTCAAAATAATATACAAATTGAAAATTACTTCAAAAAGGGAATTTTTACTTTTTTAAATTTCGATCCAAAATATCTTAGTTTTTTAAAAAATTTTAAATTGAAGTTCGAAGAAATAAATAACTAACTATAACTGCAAATTAGTTAAAGCTAAAATTATTCAGTTTCTTCGTTTCACCCCCAAATTTCCCAAAAATATTATAAAAATTTAAAAATTTTCAACAAGGGAATTTACTTTTTGATTTGAAAATGAGACCCCGGAGTTAAACCCTTTGAAAGAGTATGAAAAAAATTTTCAATTTTAAAGTAAAAAAATTTTTTTTTTTAAATTAAAAGAAAACTTTGTAATGTGATTTGCTCTATTAGTTTTGTTGATAAGACGATGAACAGAGTCAACTTTAAAATAGTATGAAAGAACATATCCAACCAGTTATGTAACAACTTTGGAAAACAAACTTGATTAAGTTCGAAAAGATTTAAAGTTTTTAAAACCCGATTGTTGCTTGATTTGGTTTAAATTTCCGGCTAAAGGGATAGATTTTGGGTGGGGGAAAAATTTAAATTAAAGTGAAAGAAAGTATTAGATTTTAAATTTTGCAATAATTTATAAAAAATATTTTTTTGAGTATTCAAAATTGGAGAAATTTGATTCCAAATGAGTACAAGTATTAAACTGGTTAATAAGACAAAGGGATAGATTTAAAAATTTGTTGAGTAGTAAAAATTATCCCCCTAAGGAGTATAAAAACTTGGGAAAAATCAATTTTTGAAAGTAAATTAGTTTGGTGATTTAGGGATAAAAAAGAGTTAAAATTTAAAAAGCGGGGCCCAGAGGGGGGGAAAAAAAAGGGGCAAATTCCCCCGGGGCCAAAACAAAATTATTTTAAAGGGGGGGCCCCACTTTCCCATGCAAACAAAAAAAAAAATACTTAATAATTACTAATAAAAAAAAGATTCGGGCTTGTATAAAAAGGGAAATTTTTCCCCAGATGGGGCTTCCGTTTTAGTTTTAAAAACTTTTTTAAATAAAACCTTTTTGTTTTTTAGAACCCGGGGACCCTTTTGGAGAAGTTGTCCCTGGTGTTTGAAGTTTGTCAGGGTTTCGACGTATTTGGTGGGACAGTTAGGGCCTGGTTTTGGTGTGTGATTTGAACTGAAACCCCTCCCCATTTGGGTTTGTTTCCCGAAAAGGTAAAGTATGAGTTTGGGGAAACAAAACCAAACCCATATAAAAACCCTTTTGGAACAAAAATAAATAATTTGGGAGTGGTGGGGGACAGGGGAATTCATCTATGAGATGACACTATAAAGTTTTGTTTTTTCCCTTAACTTTTATATAAAACATATAAAAAAGACCCCCAAAATTTTCTTTTGGTTTTACTCAAAACTCCGTTTTTGGGAAGTGTTTAATCCCAAGGGGGGAAAAAAATTTTTTTCTGTGAGTAGGTTTTTTTTTTTAACTTTAATTTCAAAAGTATTTACTATTCAAAAAAAAATTGTTATACTTGCCCTACAATTCAACTTATCGGTTTTAGGGAAAGGAAAAATAAATGTTTGGGTCACTTTTATTATCCTTAAAAACCCTTTATTTATGATATTTTTTTATTTTTACAAAAAGATAATAAGCAATTGCAAATTTGGGATTTGTTTTTGTAGTGATTTTTTGATTCAGTTTCACCTTTTATTTGTATTTTTTCCCCAAATTTTTTTATGTAGATAAAAAATTTTTATTTAGTATTTCGAAAATCCCTTGATCATCTTTAGCAAAAAAATAGATTAAAAAACGTAAAACAAATGATCGTAACCGGCTCCCTTAATTATGAAAAAATTAATAAATTGTAAAAAAAAAGGGGGCCTAAAAATTTAACAAAATTTAAAAATAAGCAAACAAAAATTTAAATTTAAACACTTTTTAAAAAAGGCCCGAAAATTCTTTATGAAAAAAGGTTTTCTTACAAATTTTTTTTTAAAAGGGGGGTTTGGCGGGGGATTTCCGTTCAAGGGTGGAACGTTGCACTTTTCCTCTTGCAGTAATTTAGTCAATTTTTCAATATATGCAAAAAATTTTAAAAATAAATTTTAGTGTATTTTTTTCAGTAGTAATGTGTTTTCCCAACCAAAACCCGCGGGCCCAAAATATACAATGTTGTAACAACGGGGCTGGAAGAGTTCAATTAATTGTCTAAAGGGGTAAAAAGGGGAAATCTTTAAATTCTTAGTCTGTTTTTTTAAAATTTTCGCCCCAGTAAAGAAATATTTTGTTATTGTTTTTTATCTTTTTAATTTGTTTTTCTGTAATTTTAAATGCGTTTTTTGGTTTTCCAAAGTAAATACTATAATTATAAATTTAAATTTTAATTTGCTAGTTATTTTCCCCTTTCCAGTTTTTGAGAGAAAAAAAAAGCAAATTTTGGGGGCCCATTTAATTTAGGGTAAAGTTTATTGAAATCAAAAAAAAGGTTAAATTTTTTAAATATAAAAATTGTAATATACTGAAAAAGTAAATTATATATTTTTCCCAGTATAAAAAAATAAATTTAAACCGATAAAAAACAAAATTTACAGTACTTTTTCTAGGTATTTTAAATCTGGAAAATATGATAAAAATAAACCGTCCCCTTACCGGAGGGCAACAATTTGGGTGTATAAATTGCTTTTCTTTTTCAACTTCCCCAAAGCTATGGGGAGGAATTTTGGGGGTGGGCTTTAATCTTGTCAAAAAAATTATAATTTTGTAACTTTTTTTGTACTATCCGGATTCACCTTTCATCATATTTAACCCGGTTTAACCCGGGGTTTACTTTACATGCAATTTTTTTACTTTCGTTTATGTAATTTTCCTTTGACAAATTTTTAAATTTATAGTTTTTAAAAAAAGGAAGTTCGAAAAGACATTTTACCAAAAAAATTTTGAATAGGTTTAATGAAAAAAAAAGCTTTTTAAGTAAAAAAAAACCGTTAATAGATTTTAAAAAATTTTTTCATCAATTTTTAAGATTTATACAAATCCCTTTTTAATATTTTTTATTTTGTGAATTTTAAATTGTTGTAAAACCCTTTTTTTGTTGGTTTTTTTTTACCCCGAAACTGGTTTAAAAAAACAGGGGGGTATTTAACATATTTAGTAGAGTAGCTCTTGATTAAAAAACCAAATTTTTGCCCCCTCGAGTTTTTCCCCAAAAAAATAGCATAATTGATTAAAGTTGGGATTCATTAACCCAAAAAAAATCTGACCCAAACAAATAGTTTTTATAATTTTTTTCTGTCAATGACGAAAGAGAAAACCCTTTTTTATTTTTGACAAACATTTTAATTAAATATTTAATTTTTTGTTTTTATTTTGTGATAAAAAAGAAATTTAAATTGTTGAACCAATGTTCGGTATTTTTGAGCGGGGGGTTTAATAAAAATGGGGTTGTGAATGGGTGTGTGGGTGTGTCAAAAACTGTAAATGTCGGGAAGTGTACACGTGGTGACCCAAAAGATATAGGGCCATTTTACAGACATAAATTTTACTGGGGTTTTATGTGAGAAAAATTTAGTTTGTACAAAAAAATTTTTTTGCCTGTGAAAAAAAAAATTGAATGTTTTAAAAAAAGTTTTTGCACAAAGACAAATAAAAAAAAGGTAAAACTAGTTTTTTTAAAGGTTTCCCCATAAAAAAAAGCTAGAACCCCGTGGTTTCCCCAACCCCCTGTTTTTGAAAAAAATAACCTCAACCTTTTCCCCCTTTGGTGTTTTTTTAAAACACTAGATGTTCGGCTCGCCAAAATTTTTTTAAACCCAAAAAAATTTTGGCCATTTTAAATATAAAATTTTTCTCTTTAGCTTGCCCAAGGTTTAAGTGGCCCATACAAAATTTTCTGGGCCCCCCCTTCCCCCAACCCCCAAAATAAATCCTTGGCGAAAGGATGGCTCCTCAACCCGCAATCGAAGAGCTGCTGGCGCCAAAATATGCAACTGCTGTGGCATTGCTTGGTTCGTTATTGTTTATTTAATATTAAAGAATAGCAAATTTTTTTATAAAAAGGGTGGATGTTATTGTAGCCCGGGAATATTAAAGGGAAATTTTTTAAAAAGTATTTGATAATTTTGGAAAAAAATTTCCCGGGGCTTCGCACTAGTCCTGAAAAACGTCCATGAAAAAAAATCTTAAAATTAAAAAAAGTAATCCCAACCCAAAAGGATGGGAAGAAAATTAAAGAAAGGGGCTAAAAAAAAAAATATCAATTATGTATATTTTGGGCAATAAAATAAAAAATTTTGAATTTAAGGGGAAGGGGCCCCCAAAGGGTGAATTTGCCCCGGGGGCCCCCAAAAAATCGTGGGCGGGCCTGTTAACAAGTATGGGGGAATGTCTTCTTAGAAGTATAACAAAATTTAATAAATTCGAATTTAATTTGTAAAAAAGTACAATTAATTTTTTATTAATTTGGTTTATTTTGGTTGTCGGGGGTATGGTAGAGTTGAAAAATTTGCAATTTAAAACGATCTTTTAGTACGCAAACCTTTCGGGTAAGTTTCAAAATTAGGGGGCACTTTATTAAGTTAGATTTTCCCCGTCGGGTTTTAAAAAATTTAAATTTTAAAAAGTTGGTAAAAAAAAATCCCCTTTAGAAAACAGATGTACAAATTTTTATTGCGTTTTAAAAAAACGTAGAATTGAACTTTGAAAAAATTTAAAGGGAAAACTTAAAAAAAATTTGAAAAAAGTCAAAAATATTTGGAGCTGAACTTAGAAAAATATAGAAAAAAATTCCCTTTTTTTTTGTTGATTTGGAAATTGGTAGAGTTTTATTTGAACCCTATGGAAAAAATTTTTTAATATGGAAACCCAAAAATTTAATTTAAAATTTTTTATAATATCAAATATTATGGTTTAGAATAGACACCTAGTTTTTAAGTACAACATTTTCCGTTCGTTGATATTTTTCGTAAATGTGCATACAATGGCAAAAATATAAAAAACAAAAAGAAATGTGGTAAAAATTAATTGTATTTCAAATAAACTTTTAAAAAAATTTGAATTGTTTAACCCCCCCCCGCCCCCCTTTCACCTACAGTGGGTTTTTGACCCCCCGCCCTTCCATTTTCAGGCAGTGGTATTGGGCCCCCCCCCCACCCCTATAGCACAGTGGAAGGAACAAAATTTCCCCTTTTAGTTAAAAAAATTGTTTGGAAACCCCCAAAAAATTTTGGGAAACATAGGGTTTTTAAAGGGGGGTTAAGAAAAAGGGTTTTAAATATTACCTCTATGAATGTATAAAAAATTAAAAATTGATGTTTTGAAAATATTGTAAAGGGTAAAAATACTCGGTTTTCTTTTTTTAGGTTCAAAGGGCCCGGGTAGAGTTCAAATTAGAAATTTGTCCCTTTAAAAAAATGAGTATGGTTCAATTTTTAAAAATTTAAAGGGAAAAGAAATGTGGGGTAGTTCAAAACCAAAAAAATTTTAAAAGGGGGGTAGATTTATAAAGTATAGAAACAAAAAAAGGTTGGGGCGGATTCCCGCGAAAGAACGGAAAAATTTTTTCCAAAATTTAGCGCCAAAAATTTATTTCAATCAAATTTGGGGCTGAAACGCGCCCTTAAAGTACCCAAAATTTCATGGGCTGCTCATTTAAAATTTTTTACGTACACAATATGGTTTGGCCCCCATACCCAACCCTTTGGAGTAAAAACTACGATGGCCCCCCCAACCCAACCCTTTGGGCGTACCAAATTGAAAGGCCCCCCACCCAACCCTTTGAAAGTAAACCCCCCTATGTTGGCCAGCCCACCCCAATTCGGCGTACAAAAAATATGTTGGGCCCTCCACCTAAATTTGTAATACACAATTTCCTTGGTAATATGTTTGGTTTGTTTCCCCCTTTAACCCCGGCCCCCATCAAAATGAAAAAAAGAATTTTTTGTGATTTTGTAGATAAAAATTTTGAGATTTTTCCCAAAGCTTTGGGGTGTTTTTGAAAAAAACAAAGTTTGGACCCGTTAAAACAAAAATTTTGCCGGCTTCAGGTGTATTTATTATTTGCCCAATCTAAAAAAAAATTTTCCCCTTTTCCCCTATAAAACAGAAAAAAATTAATTTCAACATCTAAATACGAAGGGTTTCTGTTTAAAAATCAAATGATTACTGTTGGGAATTTTTTTTTCAATGTTTGGGGAAAAATTTTCATAGGAATTGCAGGAGTTTTTCCTTCTGGGGGGGGGGGGGGGAAAGGGGGGGGGGGGGGGGGGGAGGGGGGGCCGGGATGCAATATTCCCGCAAAATTTGGGTTGTAGAAAGGAAATAGTTTTTCATAAAAAAAAAGTTTTGCTCTGTATTTTTTCTGTTAAAGTGGGTTTGAGAAATCCTTCCCCTTTTTTTTGGAAGAATCGCCCCTTTGGGTATAGAAAAATGTATTTAATACTTAAAATGACCCGTATTTAACATTGAATAGGGTAAAAAAAAATTTTTTTTAAAAAATTAGTTTGATACCCCGTAGATGAATTTTTTTGCAGTGTAGTTGGTAATTAAATCTATTGTCATGGGCCGATGAAATTAAAAAAACGTTTTCAGCGTTTTGGTTTTACTTTGTTTTTGACATGTTTGGCCCCTTTTTTGGGGGCGCGTCGGGGGAACGCGTTTTGGGTTTTTTTTGGACGTCGTTTCCCATGAGAAAAAATGTCAAAACATTTTCCAGCCAATAACCCCGCGCCCGAAAGACCCTGGTTTTTGCGTTTTATTGATTTTCCCAGGAAGTATTTTTTCCCCCAAATTTGCGTAAGAAGATGGATAAGAAAGTTAAAAAAAAAACAAAATTTAAAACCCCATATTGTTTTTGGGTTTAAATTTTCCTTTTTATTGTTTAAAAAAGGGGAAGTAAAAAGCACATATTCTAACCCTTTATTATTTCTTAAGTTTTTTTTGTTTTTAGTCCTCGTTTGCCGAATAAAACTGTTTTTTTTTAATGACTTAAAACCCCATATCCCATCATTATATTTTCGATATCCTGATTTATGGCGTAGGGTTTGAGGGGTACTGTGCTTGACATGTTTTGATTCATAACCACATTCCAACATTCTACCGTTAAATTTGAAAGCTAGATTTTGGGAAAAACATCTTATGGAAAATTTTGTGTATGCCCTTGCACAATCCTGAATGTGTTTTAGACATTTTGGGGCCCCCATGTAAATAGTGTTTCGTAAAGAAACCCCTTTTTTTTTTAAAGATTCGTTTAGTTAAGATCCCCTTTTCTTTGAACATGGTACAGTCCAAAAGGGTTTTGATTAGATGGCTACTGGGGTCTCTTAAAAGTTCCAGCATATTTTGTAAATCATTTTTATAAGGGCTTGACTGACTAAAAAATTTTTATTGTCCTTTTAAAACATTGTAAATTTTTTGGAAAAAATTTTAAACCCTCGGGCACCCAGAAATATAACCCAAAATTGTTTAAATTTTAAATTTATTAATTTTTTTGAAAACTTTTTAGCCCTTTTTGAAAAAATTAATTTTTTCAATATGCCCCAAAATTTTTTTAAAATTTTTTTAAAAAAAAATGAGTCCCGGGAGTTTTTCTTGGGTTTTGGGCCAAAAAAAAATTTAGAAAGATTTTTTTTAAAACTTGCATTTAAAAAAGTCACCCAGGCCTAAGGGGGCAGTTTTGCGCATTAAATTTATAAAGAATTTTTTAAAAAAGATGGGAAAAAATGGTTTTTACAGTTTTTTTTATGCAAGGATTGTTACATGTTGTTATTTTTCTCGCCCTTTTATTTTTTTAAGCCTTTCCTGTGGTTTTGGAAAAAAATAGACTATTTATGTTTAAAAAACGAAAAAACAGGAAAAAAAGTAGATTGTCCCGTTTGGCAAAACTGTACCCCCCCCTCCTACCAACAAAGCTGTTTAAAAGCTGAGTCTTCCTCCGCCTTACTTTCTTCCCGGTAGGGCAGGGCCCGGGTCAGGACACTGAAACCCGGGGTACTGACGCTTTGGTTTTTTCTGGTCTGGTTGGCCCGGGTTTGGGGCATTGCATGTGTTTCCCTCCCCGGTTTTGGTTTTCAAAGCGAGTTGGTCCTGATCCTGTACTTACCAAACGATAAGAAATAAAGGAGTCTGATGGGCTTCGGTCGTCGTACAACGACGTAATAATTTGAATTCATATAAGTTAAATGTACATTGATTAGAGATGCAATTGACTGAAGATAAATTTTGGGTTTCTTTTAGGGGGGTTTTAATTTTCCTCCCTCCCTCCTCCCGGTCTTTTATTTAGGACAAAGGGAAAGAATTTTTTTTTTGATGAATTCTTCCCCTGAATCCTTTATAATCAAAAAGTCATCCCAAACAATCATTTTAGCACTGTAACCGTACATTTCCCCGGAAAAAAAATATTTTGGGCCCAAGGGGGTTTTTGGTCGGGTTTTTCAGGCCTTTCATAAAAAAAATGGGAAATATTTTAAAATTTTTTCAAAAAATTATGATGTTACATTCATTTTATTTTTGCAAATTTAATGGGGAAACATTGATATGAAACATAATATAAATTTTTTAAGATTTTACAGGCTAATATTATGAAACGTTTATGAAATTATTAAAAACGTTAATATCAAAAGGACGTTCCTTGAAAAAAAAAAAAAAAATAATTAATTTTTCCCAATTTTGGTAAACAAAAATTTTAGAAAAGTTTCATTATTTTTTAAAAATATAAAACTACCTTCCCCAAAAGTTTAAAAAAAGTTTTGTAATGCTAAAAAGCATTTTTAAAATTTTCGGGAAAAAAAATCTAAATCATTTATTTTAAAAAAAACTGAATAAATAGTTCAATGTTCATAAAATGTGAAAAAGTAATAAAAATACCCCCAAAATTTAAAAACTATTTATCCAAAAAGATCCAAATTTAAAAGAATATTTCAGGTTTATTAATTTTATTTGGTTTTTAAAAAAATTTTTAAAAAATTAAAATCAAGGGAAAAACTTTTTAACAAAAAGAAAAAGTCAAAAAAAAACCCCCTTTTCGAAGATATTAAAAAAAAATTTTAAAAAATATAATTATATAAAATTTTTAAAATTATATATAAAATTTATTATTACTTCGAAATATATAAATACTTGGGTGCTTTTAGTTTATTCTGATGTACAGGATCTTATTATTTGCAAGATGGAACAAATTTTTAAAAATTTTTTTTATAATGAAACGTAATTTTTTTTAATGTCGCAAAAAAATTTTTAGCTCAAAAAATTTGGGGATAAAATACAGTTATTATTTAGACATAGTAAATAATTATATTTTGGAGTTAGAATACCACGGCCAAAAAAGCGCCCCGCTGTAAAACAAATATAAAAAATTGGGGAAAAATTCTTTAAATTTTATAGGTCCCGAAATAAAAGTAAGTATATGTAAAGGGACCCTAAAATTTTTGATTAAAATTTCAAAAAATTTTTGGTATGATAATAATTTTAAAATTTAATTTTAAATTCAAAGTAATTACTAACAAATTAAAAAAAATTAAAAACCCGGTTTTTAAACAATGGTGATTAAAACAGAGTTTTTAAAAAAAGAAACCCGCTGACCAACGACCCGGGAAAAGGCAAATTTTTTTTTTGGGAACCCCATGGAATTTAAAATTTCCCGACTTTTTCCCCGGAACCAAGGGTATGTTCAGAATTTAATTTTAAGAAAAATGATTTTAAAAATAAAGGAAATAAAATTTTAAATAAAAAACTTTAATTTCCCAAAAAAGTTAATTGTTTTTTTACGATTTTTCCTTGTAAAATAAAACTTTTAAAATTAAAAAAAAAAAAAATTTAAAAAAAATTGCATTAAGAAATTTTTACGTTAGGGTTTTATTTGATATTGTTTTTAAGTATTTATTATTTTAAATTTTTAAACCCTTTTTAAAAGTCTAAAGTGTTTTTTTTATTTATTGTATTAAAATTTTTAGTTATTTGTAGTAGTATTTGTGCTTTTTGATGATGATTTAAAGGACTTGAACGTTAACCGAAGTTTTTTGTTTCCCCCTCAAAGTTATTTAAACCCCGTTTTTGTGGCAAGTAAATAAATAAAATAAAAAACCCTTTCTTAAAAAGTACGACTGACTGTGTCCCATCCGCTGTCCCGAGGGAAAATAATAAGAACAGCGTTTCTTTTATTTAAAATAAAACAGGTTTTTGATTTTTGCCCGGGCTTTCCTTTTTTTTTGATCAATTTGGGGAAAATTTAAAATTTTAGTTTTTTAAAAAAACAAAATAAATGAATTTATTTTAAAATTTTCAAACCTTTACATTTTTATGAAACTTACAGACTTAGTTATACTTGGCTGTATTAAAACATTTATATATTTGGAATAAAACTGCACTGTACACATTTGTGAAAGAGTTTTAAAATTCGCAAAGTGAATCGCTCTTACCTTTTCCCCAAAACTTATTCACCCTTTTTTAAATAAGAAAAAAGTAAAAGGCCCCCCCTTTTTCTTTTTTAAAAGTTTTCGTAATACGCCCTTTTTTAAAAAAAAAAATTTGTCCCAAAGAAAAGTTAAATTTTTTGAACGGGAAATGGGTTTTTTGTTTAAAAAAAGATCAATTTTTGAAATTTAAATTAGTCGTATTTTTCTTTTTCCCCCACGTTCATGTTTTCCGTCCTTTTCAAAAAAAATATTTTTTTGTGTGTTTTTCCAAATGAAAGGTAATGTTTGATAAATTTTTAAAATGAAAAGTAAAATATTATAAATATATATATATAAATAATCCTCATTCAACAATTCTTTAGTTCGCTCCCAAAAATTATGGATGTAAAATTTTATTCTTATTTTAATTTTTTTATTATTTCCTTACCTCCTTGGGGCCCTTTAAACCCCCTTTGGGTTTTTTGGCCCCGCCCAAAATGCCTCTCCATTCAGCTCTGTTCTTTTCCCGCCCCCAGGTTTTATCCCCCAAATTTTTGGGAAAATTTTGAGGACCCGATCCCCTCCCTAAATTTTTTTGGCCTTTCCAAAGGGGGTTTTTATTCTGGGTTCGAAACGTTCAATTATAAATTTTTTTTATTCCGATATAAGGGGCACCGTATTGCGCACCCAAAAAATTTTGGTTGTCCCCATTTTGCCCCGCTTGTTGAAAACCCCCCCTCCCCAATACCCCTATTGCGCACTAAAATTCAGGAGTCACGATTTGCGCGCTTGGGGTTTAAAGGCCCCCTTCGGGTCCCCGTTTTTGGATAAAATTTAGGGAACCCCCGATTTTTGCGCGCTTTGGGTTTAAAGGGCCCCCTTCGGACTCGCCGGTAAATTTCGCACAAAATTCAGGGGAGTCACCCATATTGCGGTTGGTTGAAAGGATTTGGCTATGCTATTTCGCAGTGCCCCTTTTGAGAACGCTTGGGCTGTTTAAGAAAAAAAGAAAAAGGAAAAAAAAACTCAAGGGCTAAAACTTTATTGCCCAAAAAAAAAGTTAGGCCTTATAGTGTCCGGCCAGAAATTTTGTGGGGTTTGAGGTTGTTTTTTAAGAAAAAAGTAAAAATTTTTTTGTTTAGGGGAATAAAAAACCACTTTTTCATCTCGAATTGGCATTTCATGCGTCATAATTTAAACTCATTTCGATTGACCGCGTTCGAGTGTTCGATTGACTGCGAGTGTCGGCGCAGAAATAAGAAACCTATGAAAAATCCAATCACACTATTGTTTTACTTGTTTAAATGTACGTTAAATAAAATATGAATTTTTAAAAAACGTTACTATACGTTTTAATAATGTTTACCCTAGTTCGAACAAAAAATACTGGAATTCTAACTACGTAGTTTTTACTGTACATAAAATTTACACCGTTTATACTAAAAAAATCGGCAATGTATCTCATTTATATTTTGATACTTGATTGATAAGAATTTTTTCTATAAGTTTCACAAATTTTAGAATTTTAACTTTTCAAGAAAAAAAAACCCTTTCAATTTCCCCCAAACAACGTTTTGTTGGCTTCTAGAGGCCGTAAAATTAATTACTTGGTCAAGTTGTATGAAATATATAGTTACGATCCATTAAATTTATATATGTAATATACCGGTGCTGATCCATTTTGAAACAATCAAAATTCAGAACACCACGAAACTTGATGAAAGGGGGGGGGGGGAGGAAATACTGAAATCGAAAAAATGAACCCCAAGGGACGGATGTCCGGGAAAGGGAAAGGGAGTAGACTTTTTATGGAATTTAACATGTTTTTTACGATTTCCAAAGGGAAACTTTACGTCGTATTGAAAAAAATTAAATACAAAATTTAAGGATTTAAAATAATAAGTACAATTTTTGCCCGAAAAAAAATTTTTACATAACCCCAAATTTTCGAGAAAAATTTGGAAAAACCCGTTTTTTAATTTTTTTTTTCTTTCCGGGGCAAAATTTTTAAATTTTTTTTCACTTTAAAAATTGGGGGAAAAATATTTTTTGTTCCTAAATGTTTTAAAATTTTTTTGTATTAAAAAAAATTTTTTAAAAAAATTTTTTTATTTCCCAAAAACCCAAAAAAAAATGTTACCTTTATTTTGGTCGCAAAATTAAAAAAATTATCTTTTTAAATTTAAAATTTTCCCGGGTTTAAAAATTTCGAATTTTTTTCGGTTTTTTTATAAACAAATTTTAATAAAAAATTTTAAAAGACAAAATCAAGGTGTCAAAAAATTTTGTCTTTTGTTTATCAACAGATTTAGCCCCCCCTTTTAAACAATTGTTGTAGAAAATTTTGATCAGAATCTTCTTTGTGAGGTTTACTATTAATTTTTTTTTGAGCGAAAAAAGGGTTTTTTCGCTTTTTGCATTTGCAAAAAATAATGGGAAAGGGGCCCTCTTGAGAGAACTGAAATTCAAATAATAAAGAAAAGTGAATAAGGGCCAATGATATAATTTTTTTAAAAAAAAATCCAAATTCAGGATATAGTAAAATTTCAGGGGAACAACAGTACAGAGTTACTTTCAAATTAATTGAGAAACAAAAGTGACTTTAAGTATGATTAAAAAACCCCTTGAGGTTTTAAAAACAGTTTTCCCCCAAAATAAAAAAAGTTAAATTTTAAAAAACATTTTTTTAAATAAAGGGGTTTTTTACAAACTTTTAGGTTCAAAAAAAATGTTTTAAAATGAAAAAGTCAATAAAAAAACAAAAAAAATTTAAATTTAAATTTTGGAAAAAAAACTATTTAATAATAGCGCAGGAGTTTAGTGAGTGTAAATAAATGCAAAGTTTTACAGTAGACGAAAATATTTTAAATAGCCAAGAAAAAAATGGAGAGTACAGGGTAAATATAGGCATGAATAAATTCCAAAATGGTGAATGTAATTTTGTTATAAACAAATGAAATTTAAAAAGTAAGTTTTTTTGTGTTAAAAAAAATCAATGAATTTCATAAATAACCGAAGTACAAGTATTCAAGTAAAATTATGACATAAGCTATGAAAAAACAATAAGGGGAAAAAACAATTGGGTAATGTACAGTAAAAACAAAAACTGTTTAGTAAGTGTTAAAATTACTTCACAAGTTATTGTTTACATAGGATATGGGTTTAAATACAAAATCAACCCGCTTTTTAAATAAAAAAAAAAATTTTTAATCATAAGTTATAGTTTTTAAAAAGGGTTTAAAAAAAATATAAGAAAAATTTTATGAGTAATAGACTATTAAGAATGATTATGAAACTATATTAAAATATTAAATTTTTATGTTAAATATGAAAAAAAAAGACAATGTAATTTCTATAAAATTAATAAGATTTAAATTTCAAAAAGAAAGAAAAGAAAGAAAGAGGGGAGAGAGTGAGGAGGAAAAAGGGAGAGGGAAGGGACAATTTGAAAAATTTTTTTATTTACCTCCCGATTTGGAACCCAAGGGTCCAACCTTACCCCCGGACGGGCCCCAAAACTTTTTCAAACACATTCAAAAGTGAGTTTGACTTTTTAAAAGTTTAATTTAAAACTAAATTCATATAAATTTTTTATATTTTAAAAATATTAAATCAATAAACCATTTATCTAATTTTTATAGTGTTATTTTCCCAAAAAAGTTATTATGAAAATCTAAAAAAATACAATTTTATATTAATCATGTAAATTAAAAAAAAAAACTAAAAACTTTATAATTTTTTTTAAAACACTTTTTTTTTTTTTTTTTTTTTTTCTAAATTTAACTAATTTTATTTTTTTACAAAATTGAAGGCCCATTTAGTATTTATTCAATAACATATCTTTTATTTAAAATAAAAATTTAGTGTTTTCTTTTAAATCATCATGAAGGGAATTTAACAATCGGATAATTTTACAGGAAGGGGTTGTGTGCGGGAAGGTGTGTGGTCTATCGAGGGTACTGTGTGTGTTGGGTAGGTAGGTAGTCAATCAAAGGTGTTGTTTGTAAGGTGTAGTTAGTCTAGTATATTAGGTGGGTAGGTGGTCAGTCGGATGTGTTATGTGTTGGGAAGGTGTGTGGCCTATCGAGGGTACTGTGTGTGTTGGGTAGGTAGGTGGTCAATCAAAGGTCTTGTATGTAAGGTGTGGTTAGTCTAGTATATTAGGTGGGTAGATGGTCAGTCAGATGTCTTATGTGTTGGGAAGGTGGGTGGCCTATCGAGGGTACTGTGTGTGTTGGGTAGGTAGGTGGTCAATCAAAGGTCTTGTATGTAAGGTGTGGTTAGTCTAGTATATTAGGTGGGTAGGTGGTCAGTCGGATGTCTTATGTGTTGGGGAGGTGGGTGGCCTATCGAGGGTCTGTGTGTGTTGAGTGGGTAGATGGTCGATCAAAAGTCTTGTATGTAGAGTGTGGTTAGTCTAGTATATTGGGTGGGTAGGTGGTCAGTCAGATGTCTTATGTGTTGGGGAGGTGAGTGGCCTATCGAGAGTACTGTGTGTGTAGGGTAGGTAGATGGTCAATCAAAAGTCTTGTCTGCAGAGTGTGTGGTTTGTTTATCATGATTTTTGTATCTTTGGTCGATGGTCCTTCAAAAGTCTTATGCTTTGGGAAGGTGGAGTGTCAATCGACAGTTGTGTTTGTTAAGTTGATGTGTGATCAAACAAGTGTTTTGTGTGTATTGAGTAGGTAGATGGTCAATCAAAAGTCTTGTATGTAGAGTGTGGTTAGTCTAGTATATTAGGTGGGTAGGTGGTCAAATGTGTTATGGTTCGAGAGGGGTGAGTGGTCTGTCAAGAGGACTATGTGTAGAGTGTGGTTAGTCTAGTATATTAGGTGGGTAGATGGTCAGTTAGATGTCTTATGTGTTGGGAAGTTGGGTGGCCTATCGAGGGTCTGTGTGTGTTGAGTGGGTAGATAGTCGATCAAAAGTCTTGTATGTAGAGTGTGGTTAGTCTAGTATATTGGGTGGGTAGGTGGTCAGTCAGATGTCTTATGGATAGGTGATGGATGATCAAGGGCCTTATGTGATGAATAGGAAGGTGATCTATCAAGGGTGTTGTGTGTTCTAGGTTCTCCATGTGTTTGGGTCTCTGGGAGTTGTGTATATACATTTTCTGATCGAATATTTTCTGACTACTTTAACTTGTTAAAAGTACGCTTGAACATTATATTGTTTGCAATTTTAGTTGTTATTAATTTTTATGTTTGAAGTGTATGATTAGTGTTTTTCTGTTTCAAAGTTTATGTTTGAGTTATGGGTGAGTTTTAGTTTTTTTTTTTTTTTTTTAGTTATGTCATCCAGTGTAGTACTGTTTTAATAAATGATCAGAAGGAAGAATATACAATGTTAATTAAGTGTTCGATATTATTAAAAGAGATTGTGCAAGACACGGGATGTAAAACAATGCTTGTGGTAATGGAAGCGGATGTGATAACAGCCTCGGGTTGACCTTTGAGGTCATTGTTACATTAATCAGCACCGCATGGACACTCCACATGATAATCTTAGAGGTCAAGTGATGTGATAACAGCGATAAAGCCCGGTCATGAAATATTGCGTTTGTTATGGTGTATATTGCCACAGAGTAGCAAGTCCATGCGCATGCGTCACCCGCGCACAGCTGATGTCGCCAGGTCCGCTGCGATCGACGTTGCCGCTAGGAGCGCTGCGATCGGGTCAGCCATAATTCATTTGTTATAGTGTATATATGAAATAATCCACAGAGTAGCAATTCCCTGCGCATGCGCGCCCGGCCAGCAGACGACGCGTTAGCCATTTATTATAGTGTATTTTATATATTATAAAGACCGCCTTCTTGGATGAGGGAATTTTGGGAGGGAAAGACAAAAAGGGAAAGACGTCATATTGGACAAAAAAAGTTCATTTTATATAGTATAACATGGAAAAAGACGTCATATTGGACAAAAAAAGTTCATTTTATATAGTATAACATGTAAAAAGTTAGGTTAAGAGTGTATTTTATATAGTATAACAAGGTTAACAGTGCATTTTATGTAGTATAACATGGAAAAAGATGCCATATTGGACAAAAAAAGTTCATTTTATATAGTATAAGAGTGTACATTTTATATAGTATAAGGCTGCAATCTTGGATGAGGGAATTTAGGAAGGGAATTTTCCCACGGGGTGTGAGTTGGCGCGGGAGGGAAAAGACGCCATATTGGACAAAAAAGTGCATTTTATATAGTATAACAAAGAAAAAGTTAAGTTGAGAGTGTATTTTATATAGTATAACAAGGTTAACAGTGCATTTTATATAGTATGATGTGGGAATTTGGAGGGAAATTTGGGAATTTGAGGGAAATTTGAGGTTAGGAAAAGTGAGGTTAGGAAATTTGGCGGGAAATGGGTGCCGCCATCTTGGAAAAGTCACGTGACCACTCTCGACCAATCAGAGGCCTGAAAAGTGGGTCTCGCTCGCCCACCGATGTACTACTTGCATACTCTTTCTTGGTTTTCAGTCAGTAAGAATGTAAGAATAAGAATGTGGTGGTTTGAGCTACGATTTAGTTTCTTCGGACTTCATTACTAGATACTTAATGACCATGGATCGCAAATCAAGAAAGTAAACTTCCCTTTTTGAAGTAGTTTTCAATTTGCATATTATTTGAAAGTGTGCGTGAAACTGAACAAACTGCATACCGTACTATTGATTTTTCGTTTCTAACTTCAGCTGTATCTCTTCTAGTAATGCTCAAAAAGAGATATTCTTCCATAATTTGTCAAGGTCCAACTTAATCCTTAGTCCTGTCAGCCAAATCAAGCAAAATACAAGTCGAAATACTTTGCACTCTTTCGAACTTAATAGTTTTATTCAAAGTTGTTATAGTCAAACGGAGATATTCTTCCATCCTCTTAAATTTGAACTCTATTGACAACCTTATCAACCAAAACCAAGCAGCGTTTTTATATTAAAAAGATATTCTTCCATAATTTTTCCAAATCCAACTCAATCGTTAACTTTATCAACCAAATGAAGCAAGGTCCATGTCTTAATACTTGAACTCTTTTTAACTTAATTGTAATTTTTCAAATTTTTGTACTTAAAAGGAAATATTCTCCCATCGAATTTCAAAGTTCAATTCCATCCATAGTCCTAGCAACCAAGTAAAGCAATACCCATGTCTTAATATTTTTACTCTTTTCCTTTGTCTTTTCTTATTATTTGTAATATTTTTAAGTTGTTACATTAAAAATTAGGCATTTTCCATATTTTTTGTTCTAAGTCCAACTCTATTCTTAGTACTATCATTGATTTTACTATACATAGAAGATGGTTCCATCCAATGTTAAATATTGAGGCACATAATATGGGAGCGACCGTGCTGCAACCTGTCGTCAATCAAGTTAAAGATGTCGAAATTGCCTCCAGTTTCGACTGTTCGGTTGCACAACCTGTGAGCAGTAAAGGAAACTAATCACTCCCTCTCGTTTCCCCATTCTCTCTCTCTCTCTCTCTCTCTCTCTCTCTCTCTCTCTCTCTCTCTCTCTCTCTCTCTCTCTCTCTCTCTCTCTCTCTCTCTCTCTCTCTCTCTCTCTCTCTCTCTCTCTCTCTCTCTCTCTCTCTCTCTCTCTCGAGACGCTCGTCCGGAACATTGATTTTACTATACATAGAAGATAGTTCCATCCAATGTTAAATTTTGAGGCACGGAATATGGGAGCGACCGTGCTGCAACCTGTCGTCAATCAAGTTAAAGAGGTCGAAATTGCCTCCAGTTTCGACTGTTCGGTTACACAACCTGTGAGCAATAAAGGAAACTAATCACTCCCTCTCATTCCCCCATTATCGCTCTCTCCTTTCTCATGAGACGAGCGTCCGGAAGTACTTGTCACTGTCGCCTCTCCATCTGTCGACCTGTCCACTGTCGCCGATTGGCCTTGATAGAGAGTCAAAGTGGGATATTATTCCGTTCTGTGGTTTGTCTTGCACGGAAAGGAATCGCGATCTTTTATTTAGGCCTTAGGGGTTTGTGAATATGAAAAATGTTAGAGGACATATTTTTGTTATTTTGTCAATGTAAATAACAGTATGTTACAGATGTTTAGTTAAAACATTATGCATTATCTAAAATGATGTAAATACTGCGTATTGTAAGTTTATTGATATTTTAAGTAATTGTATATTTAGAAGTAGCAAGAAAAATGGTGGTAGTTCTAAATTGTTAAAGGCTAATTTTTTTTTTTTAAGTCCCTGGATAACATCAAACATTTTACATTAATTTGAGAGACGTAAAAAATTATATAAAATTTCTACGAGAAGACCATATAAAAGATTTTTCAAAATTATTTTGCAAAATATACTAATCAATTAAATAATGTGATCAATTTTACAAAAAAAAAAAAAACAATTATTATTCAACATCATTGG
Source organism: Stictocephala bisonia (assembly GCA_035578905.1). Taxonomy (NCBI): domain Eukaryota; kingdom Metazoa; phylum Arthropoda; class Insecta; order Hemiptera; family Membracidae; genus Stictocephala; species Stictocephala bisonia. The sequence continues at coordinate 47,902 of JAQJVL010002550.1, forward strand.
AAAACTGTAAAGGTGATGTATCTGAGCAGTGGAAGGTAATAAATAACTTAACAAGTGGTTTTTCAAAGAAATAGTTGAGCTAATTGAATTGCCAAATGGCGAAGTTATGCGTGAGCCTTCCGTCATTGATAAGATAAACAATCACCTTATCGCAATCCAGTCTAGCCGTCCAGACGTTGTACATTCCAATACTCTTCCACCTTTACGTACTTACTATCAATATTCTTTCTTTATAATTCCAACAGATTTAGATGAAATTAAGAGTATTGTTAAGCTTTTAAAAAATTAAAAATTAATTTTTAATTTAAAAATTAATTAAAAGACTCCATTAATTTATCTAAGTTAAATTATCTTAATCTACGTCAATTCGGTTTTATCAAAGGAAAGTCAACTGAGGATGCGTTATTAGTAGTATCAGAAATAATTTATAACATTTTAATTATTCATTAACTTATCATCTGTCATATAGTTCACATTTAATACTAGAATTAACCTTTATATTATTGAATCATTATTCATTTTATATCAAGTAATTAAAGCTTCTTGTCAATATTGCATTGTATAATATTATAGTTGTATTTTTAATAAATTGTTCTGTTATAATTAAAACGCCACAGAGTGCGGCTTCAGTTTATTTTGTTATTATTTTGACTCTGTAGTTTTAAAATTAGTTATTTCTTATGTTATTGCTGGTCACGCTACTTGTGAAATTTTACCAGTGTAATTCCAGAGTGTCTTTACCAGAGAAATTTAAAATATAAATTGCAGTTTATCCATACTTTCACATCGAGTAAAATAATATAAACGTGTATGAAAAACAGATATGATAACTTTAATCATTTTCGTCTTAGACATACTTTTTACAATGGTCTGATTCAATCAATGTTATAGAACGGAATTTTTGAAAGGGGGACATAAAATAAATTTACAATAATTTCAACCTGATTAAAATAATGAAAATTGAATCTAAATAATCAGTAGTCTAATTATATTCTATCACGATAATATTTCCTAACCAATTTTAATTGACATTGAGATTGTTTTTCTCAAGAAGTAATAAGTCACAACTCTTCATGATTCCGAAAAAAATGAAAACTGACCATTCACCAAACAATGAAATATTTTACAAACAATCATGCAATTACTTGAAACCAAATAATATGTTAATGTTACAGACAGTAATAGTAAAACAGACGTTTATAAATAAATGAAAAATAATGCTATTTTTAATTAACATTTTCATATTATATAGCCCATCTGAAAAATCTTTATTTATTGCATTTTAACCATCGATTAGGTGATTATATCGACTGTTGTACTCAATCATTAATTTTTTCATATTCGGTAATTGATTAAAAAATAAATTGTTTTCAAATCCAATCAATGACTCCCACTTCAACTATGAAATTAATCTGAAAATATTCCAGGAATATATAATACCGTGAAATATTAAAAAATGTGACATTATTTATTTCTTTGACAAAATAAATATTGAAATAGGCCTATAATATTTATATAGAATAATACTGGGCAAAATATAAAACCCAGGTGAGATTCAAATTTCATGATAGGGTTAGAAAAAATCATAACAAAACCACTAATTTACTTCTATACAAGATAAAAATAGCTTTCATCTTATGGCCTGATTCAGACAATCTGTGTATAGGCATTTAATTTAAAATAGCATTATTTTAAATTTTATTATAAACGTCTGTTTTATTATTACTGTCTGTAACATTAACATATTATTTAGTTCCAAGTAATTGCATGATTGTTTGTAAATTATTTCATTGTTTGGCGAATGGTCAGTTTTAATTTTTTTTCGGAATCATGAAGAGTTGTGACTCTATTATTACTTCTTGAGAAAATCTAGAGCTTGATTCCATGTTGGAGAGGGTGAGCGTTACGCCCGCTTACTTTGTGAACGTGGCCGCCTGCCAACGTTAAGGTCGTTTACAGTTTGATGTCTTGTTAGAGAGGGTGAGTCATACGTCCGCATAATCTGTGTACGTGGCCGGTAACCTACGTTAAGGAAGTCTAGGGTTTGATTCATTCTTGGATAGGGTGAGCGGTAAGTTCGCGTACTCTGTGTACGTGGAAGCCATTCTTCGTTAAAAAAAGTCAAGAGTTTGATTCCTTGTTGGAATAGGAGAGGGATACGTCCGCGTACTCTGTGTTCGTGGCCGCCAGCCTACGTTAAGGAAGTCTTAGCGTTTGATTCCTTGTTGAAGAGGGTGAGCGATAAGTCCGGGTATTTTGTGTACGTGGCCGACAGCTTACAATATGAAAGTTTAGAGTTTGATTCATAGTTGGAGAGGGTGAACGTTACGCCCGCGTACTCTGTGAACATGGTCGCCAGCCTAGGTTAAGGAAGTTTAGAGTTTGATTCCTTGTTGGAGAGGGTGAGCGATACACCCGCGTACTCTGTGTACGTGGCCGGTAACCTACGTTAAGGAAGTCTAGGGTAAATTCATTCTTGGATAGGGTGAGCGGTAAGTTCGCGTACTCTGTGTACGTGGAAGCCAGCCTACGTTAAGAAGGTCTTAGCGTGTGATTCCTTGTTGGAGAAGGTGAGCGATAAGTCCGGGTATTTTGTGTACGAGGCGACCAGATTACGATTAGGATGTTTAGAGTTTGATTCCTAATTGGAGTGAGTGAGCGTTACGCCCGCGTACTCTGTGAACATGGCCGCCAGCCTAGTTTAAGGAAGTTTAGAGTGTGATTCCTTGTTGGAGAGGGTGAGCGATACGCCCGCGTACTCTGCGACCGTGACCACCAGCCTACGTTCAGGAAGTCTAATGTTTGATTTCATGTTGGAGGAGGTGAGCGATAAGTCCACAAAGTCTATGAACGTGGCCACCAGCCTACGTTTAGGAAGTCTAGAGTTTCAGTCCTTGTTGGAGAGGGTGAACGATACGTCCGCGTATCTATGAAAGTGGGCACCAGCCTACGTTCAGGAAGTCTAGAGTTTGATTCCTTGTTGAAGAGTGTGAGCTATGTGCCCGTACTCTGTGAACGTGGCCGCCAGCCTACGTTGAGGAAGCCGTAGAGTTTGATTCCTTGTTGAAGAGGGTGAGCGGTAAGGCAACTTTGTTTTTGAAATTTGTTAATGGTGGAGTATCAGATGAGGGAGACAAAGGTAGTTGGACATTTGCCATCATTACGTGAAAAATAATACATTTTTCACGTAATGATGGCAAATGTCCAACTACCTTTGTCTCCCTCATGTGAGCGGTAAGTTCACGTATTCAGTAAACGTGGCCGCCAGCCTTCGGTAAGGAAGTCTAGATTATTATTCCGGGTTGGAAAGGGTGAACGATAAGTCCGTGTACTTTGTGTACATGGCCGTCAGCCTACGTTAACTAGTTTAGAGTTTGATTCCTTATTGGAGAGGTTGAGCGATACGTCCGTGTATTCTGTGAACGTGGCCGCCAGCCTACGTTGAGGAAGTCTTAGAGTTTGATTCCTTGTTGAAGAGAGTGAACGATAAGTCCACGTACTATGTGTACGTGTCCGCAAACCAACAAGTCTAGAATTTGTTCATTTTTGAAGAGGGTTAACGATATGACCTCGTACTCTGTCTACGTGGCCGCCAGCTTAGGTTAAAGAAGAGCAGAGTTTCATTCCTTGTTGGAGAGGGTGAGCGATAAGTCCGGGTATTTTGTGTACGTGGTCGCCAGCCTACGTTAAGAAAGTTTAGAGTTTCATTCCTAGTTGGAGAGAGTTAGCGTTACGCCCGCGTACTCTGTGACCGTGGCCGCCTGCCTACGTTAAGGAAGTCTAGAGTTTGATTCCATGTTGGAGGGGGTGAGCATTACGCCCGCGTACTCTGTGACCGTGGCCGCCTGCCTACGTTAAGGAAGTCTAGAGTTTGATTCCATGTTGGAGGGGGTGAGCGTTACGCCCGCGTACTCTGTGACCGTGGCCGCCTGCCTACGTTAAGGAAGTCTAGAGTTTGATTCCATGTTGGAGGGGGTGAGCATTACGCCCGCGTACTCTGTGTACGTGTCCGCAAGCTTAGGTTAAGGAAGTCCTGAGTTTGATTCCTTGTTTGAGAGAGTGAGCGATAAGTCCGCGTATTTTGTGAACGTAGCCGCCAGCCTACGTTAAAGACGTTTAGAGTTTGATTCCTATTCCCATCCATACACGTGCAGTGGTAATGTTTTTAAGTTTTTAAATGCTCACGTAACTATAATATACTTTGCAAACTCCAGACAACTTAAACGTTCAACATAAGATAACCCACCCATACACGTACAGTGGTATTGATCCACCCACCCAACTGTACGCTTACAGTGGTATTGCCTACCCACTCACCCACATGCATACAGTGATATTGACCCACCCACCCACCCATACACGTACAGTGGTATAGACCCACCCTCCCACCTATACACGTACGTATACGTATAGGAGTCCGGGTATTTTGTGAATGTGGCCGCCAGCTTAAGTTAAAGCTGGCGTTTGTAATACAATGTAAATTGTCAATGTAGAATAAAGAAATTTTGAATTTTGAATTTGAATTTAACGAATCTAGAGTTTGATTCCTTGTTGGAGAGGGTGAGCGATACGTCCACGTACTCTGTGAACGTGGCCGCCATCCTACGTTAAGGAAGTCTGGAGTTTGATTCCTTGTTGGAGAGGGTGAGCGATACGTCCACGTACTCTGTGAACGTGGCCGCCATCCTACGTTAAGGAAGTCTGGAGTTTGATTCCTTGTTGGAGAGGGTGAGCGATAAGTCCGCGTATTCTGTGAACGTGGCCGCCAGCCTACGTTAAGGAAGTCTAGAGTTTGTTCAATGTTGGAGGGGGTTAGCGATAAGTCCGCGTACTCTGTGTACATGTCCGCCGGCCTACAAGTCTCGAATTTGTTACTTGTTGAAAAGGGTTAACGATACGACCGCGTACTCTGTGTACGTGTCCGCCAGCCCACGTTAATGAAGTCTAGAGTTTGATTCCTCGTTGGAGAGGGTGAGCGATTCGCCCGCGTACTCTCTGAACGCAGCCGCTATCCTACGTTAAGGAAGTTTAGAATTTGTTTCCTTGTTGGTGAGGGTTTTCGATACGCCCGCGTACTTTGTGAACGTGGCCGCCATCCTACGTTAAGGATGTTTACAGTTTGAACCTTGTTAGAGAGGGTGAGCGATACGTCCGCGTAATCTGTGTACGTGCCTGATAGCCTACGTTAAGGAAGTATAGAGTTTGATTCCTTGTTAGAGAGGCTGATTGATAAGTCCGCGTAATCTGCGTACGTGGCCGCCAGCCTACGTTAAGGAAATCTAGAGTTTGATTTTTTTTTAGTGACAATATTGACAGACAGTTTTCCATATTCATGGATACTATACTGTCAAATTTTAACTTATCATTTCCACTTGTAAAAACCAGATGCAAAACGAAGTCTAACCCCAAATGGTTTTGGAGCGGCCGTAGATAAAGGGCTAAGGCGTTGGCTTGCCACACAGTTGGTCCGGGTTCGATTCTCGATATGACAATTAACAGTTTTTGCCCTGCCATTCCCGTGGTTCGGAAGTCACGTAAAGCCGTTGGTCCCCAGGTTAAGTGTTAGAGAAGGCTTCTTAGCCCTAATTTCACCTGGTAAAATAAGACGAACTTTAAATGGTTTACACATAATTTACTAAATGTTAAAGATCTATATATGATTCAGCGGGATTTCCCTACTGAACTCAATCGAGTTACATACAAAAAGAAACTAAAAGAGTATCACGATTTAACACCAATGAAAAATGATCATACGCAGAATCATACATTCAAAGTTGTAATAATATCGGAAGAGCTACCTGAAAAATTGTAACTGACTACTCCGGTAGAGGCGGCAAAGCAAGTAGCATAATACAGGAAGTAAATCACAACGGCAATGCTGTGCAGAATTCTGATATGATTACAGAATTGTTTAACAATCACTTCAGTTCTGCTAATCAACATCCAAACTGTTCTGCTCCTGCCGTTTCTTCCTCCGATAATATTTCAGTGCCAACCCATTATAGCTTCTTCATCTCTCCAGCTTCCTGTTCTGAAGTCCATAATGCTATATTGTCTTTGAAACCCAGTACTTCTACAGACATTCATGACATATCTCCCAAAACATCTTAGAGCGGTGACTGTTCCTCTTACCACGCCATTGACTATTCTTTTTAATAACTCCATTTCACAAGGTATATTCCCCTCATATATGAAACTGGCCAAAATTATTCCAATATTTAAGAAAGGCTCTAGATCATCTCTCAGTGACTATAGACCTATCTCCATTCTCCCAACTGTAAATAAAGATTTTGAAACGTCTCATCTGTACCAGGTTAACTGAATTTTTAAGTAAATATAATCTTCTTAGTCATACTCAATATGGATTTCTTAAATGAAAGTCTACCTCTGATGCCATCAATGAATTTCTTCAAAAAGTTATTACAGCCATCGACAATAACCAGTCTACTGCAGGGATTTTCTGTGATCTTAGTCGAGCTTTCGACACTGTAAATCATGAGAGACTTCTCTACAAGTTGAAGGCGTATAGTGTTAGAGGAACGTCTCTGAAGTGGTTCAGATCCTACCTTTCAGATCGTAGTCAGCGTGTCCAAATCAAAAATAGCTATGGTCGAGTTCTCTCGGCTTCCTTGCTGGTCAATTCAGGTGTCCTACAAGGCTCTATACTTGGGCCCCTCCTATTTTTGCTCTACGTCAATGACTTGAGTAGAAATGTTGTGGATCATGTAGTGCAACATGCCGACGACACTATAAGTTTTATTTATTTATCACACATAATTGCGTAGTGTAACATTTGTTTATAGTTTTTATTCTTTACACTAAGATTTGATACGTTTCCATGATTTCCACGCTGAAATGGATGGAGAAACATTTGAAAAATGGTTTGAAGAACAATTAGTCCCTAATGTTCCTCCCGGTACTGTTGTTGTTATTGACAACGCATCGTACCATAGCCGTAAAGTGGAAAAAATACCAAATACAAAAACTAAAAAAGAAGACATAAAGAATTGGTTAATAGCTAAACAAGTAGCTTTTAGACATCTTGAAGAAAGAACTGCTCGCTGAGGTGCAAAAAATTAAGCATCTTTTTAATCTTAACGTTGTCGACGAGATAGCTAAGACCCATAAACTCGAAGTTCTGAGACTCCCTCCTTATCATTGCGAGTTAAATCCTATAGAATTAGTGTGGAGCCAAGTTAAAAGGCATGTGGCTGTTAATAACAAAACGTATAATGTCAAGCTAATGGAGCCATTAATTGAAAACGCCTTTAATGCCGTCACAAAAGAGCAATGGAACAACTACTGCAATCACGTGGACAAAATTGAAAAAGAAATGTGGAAGATTGATAATTTGCAGGATGACGTGGAACCTTTAATTATTCAACTCTCGGGGTCTTCGACAAACTTGTCCAGTGAGGGAGAAGATAGCTCAACTACGTCACACGTCAGCGTTGAATCTGGAGTTGCTTTGCTACAGTAAATCAAGGAAGGCAATCAACGTGAGTAAAGTTATAAAAATAAAATAGGAATATCATGACATCATAATTGTAGCCTATGGCCTATATGAATAAATATATTTGGTGTTTAATATACATATTTTTACTTATATATAACTGCGTTAATTATCATTCCAAATTTATTACTTTCACATGACTGAATCTTATTTAACTTACATTGTTTAAGTGTTAAAGAATTGCTCTCTGAACTCTTTTTATCTATGAATAAAAGTAAGTTTAAATAAATAAAGTAAGTAAAAGTAAGTTTAAGACAAAACTAAATAAAATATAGGCCCAACCGAAGTAAAATAATTAATTCGGTGTATAAAGGAGCGTTGCGCTAGAGTTGATGTTTTTTGGACGGCTAGTAACGACGAGACTGCCATTTGGATAACATGGCGTATGGGCGCTCCGTACTGCACGGTGAACGTGGAATTGAGTATAGTGTGGAATTGCAAGCAAATCACCTGCCACTTCTGGATATCCAAATAACCACTACTTTGAATTCCCTCAGTGAGTGGTTTTCACTAAACTATATGTCTATGAATAAAGAAAACACAAAATCTAAAATTTTCCTTACATGGAGACTATACTGACGACTTTCATGGAGGTTCTGTTCGATTTTTGGGCATTTATGTCGATTCAAACCTAAAGTGGGACACTCAGATTTCAAATGTATGCTCTAGGATGAGCACTTGTTTGTTTTCACTTAGATATCTCTCGTTTCCTCAACACATCTTTTTTAAAGATCATATATTTTGGATACGTTGTTACTGTTTTGTCATATGGAATCATGTTGTGGGGGACGGCCCCAGTCACATCATTTAATAGAGTTTTCAAGCTTCAAAAACGGGCAGTTAGGATTGTTTTCGGTCTGAGATTTAGAGACAGCTGTAGGCAGGTGTTCCGTGATCAGTCTATTTTAACCCTTCCATCCTTATTTTCATTTACACTTATGCTCTGTTTGTTTTTAAAAATCAACATCTTTTCCCTACCCATAGTCATCCCTACAAAACAAGAAATAAAAATAATGTTATCATACCTCTTCATCATAAAGCCATTTTTCATAAATCATCTGCATATCTTGGCCCGGTCATATTTGGCAGTATCCCGGATAATATTAGAAAAAGTGATAGTGAGAGGTTTTTCAAAAGCAAGTTAAAACAATATCTTTTAGACAAGGCATATTATGCAATAGGCGAGTTTTTAAGCAATCAATGATTTTCTCTGATTTGTATGACTATTATGTTTAATGATTTTTTTGTTATTAGACCTTATAATTGTATGTTTATATATATATATATATATATATATATATATATATATATATATATATATATATATACGTATTTTTTATCTTTTTAGACCTTTTATAAACACTGCTTGACTGTTCCAAACATTGTTAAATGTCAATGAACAATAAACGATTTGATTTGATTTGTCGGAGAGGGTGAGCGATACGACCGCGTACTCTGTGTACGTGGCCGCCAGCCTACGTGCTACCGGTACCGCTACTGACCGCTCCACTCACAGAACCGGTTTTTATGTAGGTTGCAGAATTATCACTGTAAAGTCCCAATAATAACAAACAAATCCTATATATAAACTAACGGCTATATATTATTTTAGAATCTTATTAATTTCTTATCCCATATAGTTTTTTAATCATATTACTTTCACAACAGAGAACTTGTGTAATACAGTAGTAATAATTATATATAATTCGGAATTAATTTTGAGAGGCTGTTAGATAATCATGGTGAAATACGTTCAAATAACTACTCAGTATGAATTATAAAAATGTTACACCAATAAGTTGATATTTTATTTTATTTGTGTCGTAGAATTTAAATACAAACGAAATGCATCCTTTTTACTAGTTTAGTGAGTATTTGCCCAATACGGTCGGCTACTTCGAAATAAAACAATCAACTGAGTAATGCAGACGTGTTGACGGGGTGGCACGAAAGATGCGTACAGCGAAATATGCGTACAGAAGGAAATAGTGGTATTTGACGAGGGTAAGTATTCTCCCCGGTGGCATGAAAGGTGCGTACAGCGAAATACCAGGTACAACTAGCGGCTCCGGGTCATCCAGGTTAGGTTAGGTTAGGTTGTAAAAACTTGGAAGAATAAATCATTATTTCATATCTCTATCATTTTGCCAGTCCAAAGCCTGGAAAGTGTGATGGAAATCAGGTATAATATAAATATTTTTAAAGGATCTCCAATCCCAAGAAACTAAGCGACATTCATATTTATTTTAGAGGTAAACGCATTTATATAATTCAATTGTTGTAAAAGATCCAGTTGCCCTAAAAGTTGTACGCATTTTTCGCCTATCTTATTGTTGTGACGTCATAGGTTACCCTCGTCATCTGTCAAAACTTGATCCTGTACGCATATTTCGCAAGATTCCTGGCATTTTTCGCTTTACGCATTTTTCGTGTATTCGTTGAAGGATACTGGGTATAAAAGGTGATGAATGATCAAGAGACACCACCTAATCAACATATCAATTAAACACACAAACATCAACTTGAGCACAAACTCACGTTCAAACAAAATGACCACAAAGCACGCCCAAACAAAGTGAACACTACCGACTGTCTTGTCACCATCAATGTTTACCACAGATTACTACTACTACAGTGATAACATCCTTTGTGAAACAAGTTTCCCGATGCGCAGCCTCATTTGACTGAAAAGCAATAACTAGGACAGATAACTTCTGATTGTAGTCTTTGTTACCAAGATTGACAGATAGGGTCATTTTGCACAGCCGGACCAACTAAGAGAGCTGAGAACGGGCTTCAGCTGGAATCCGAAACACATAGTATTTTCCTGTTTTCTAGCTATTTGCGCTGGATAAATTGGTCACCAAATAACAAGGATTATTTAATACATTTACTTATTATCGTATTAGTAATGGCAATGGAAATACACACATTTATTTTAAATACGTGCAAAATAAAAAAAAAATAATAAGTTTAATCAAATTCTCAGTACATAGAAGCAATAAAAAGAGTGAATTCCACACAAGAAATGGAAAAAATTAACGAGATTGAGCTATCTTATACTTACAATACTCAATGAGCACTAAAATTTAAAATAACATTTTCTTCTCAAATCCAGAGAGAATTTTTCTCTGAAATTTTTCTCCATGTGGCTGCATAAATAAAATCGCATGATAATAAGAACAATTTGAACTGTAGTAACCAACAAAATGGAAGTTGGTAACCTAATTTACTAAACATCTCAACTTTTTAACCATACAGCAATACAATATTCAGCAGAACAACAGATCAAGGACAAAAAGGTTATCTACCAACCACAAGCTACGCCTTTCACAAATCTATCACATTTTGTTAACAATATTCCCATCTTTTTCATGGATATATTGCTCTAGTTTAAAGAATGCAGATTATTCTTATTTTTATTATAAATCTCCTGTTTGTCTCTGGTAATATTTTATTTCAAAATACATTTCTGACTGAACATAAAATCAGTTTTAGTCAGAATCATTATCATCATCAATGATTTTTGCCCTTGGGGTTGGTTTAACCTCAATGCTACTTTAGCCATGGCAAATTTAAAAAACAATAATATTCAAATAGGACTAATAGGAGTGACGATGTAAAAGTAACCCAGATGTCTCATACCCCAGTATATTGCATAATGATAGTATAAACATTTATATAGTTGCATGATAAGATTGTGTACATCCGAATGTAGTGGCATGATTTTGATTTGATTGTTTACATTTGTATGTAGTTGCACGATGATTGTGGAAACACAAATTTAGTTGCCCAATTTGATTGTGTACACGTGTATGTGATTGCATGATATGATTGTTTACACATGTATTTAGTTACATGATATGATTGTGTACAATATTTATGGGACTGCATAATATGTTTGTGTACACATGAATTTAATTGCATGATATGAATACATTGTTGCATTACATTGCAGTTGCATGATATGGTTTTTATACTTACGTGCAGTTGCATGATATGATTGTTCACACATGTATGTAGTTGTATGATATGTTATGAGCAAGTGTATGTATGTACTCTACTTGTATGATATATGATATACGTATATGAACACGTCTTGGAATACGTCATGCAACTATATAAATGAACTTTATTCAACGTGTGAAGTATGCCTACTGACCATTTACTCAGTTGAAGATTCGAACATAGGAAGTTGCCCTATCTAGTTCGAAGCTTTGCTAGTGAGCCAATAAGTTTACTTCTTAAAACACCAATTAATTACAAAATAAAAGACTTCTTTAATAATCTTCAAACTCTACAGAAGCACATACTACAACATCATCGAGTCTCTATTTTGTATTATAAATTTAGTCATAAATGTAATAAATCTTATAAAGTCTCAAAAGAATGCAGTATATTGCCTTGACAATTCTGTCCTGAATATCCTTTATAAGTTGCCTCTGAGGACGTCTCATAAATATTTCACAATATAATATTATATCCTTTTAGATAGAACATAAACTGCACATATTTAGAGCTCGGTGCTGAGTTTTACTACAAGACTGAAGTATGACAAATTCTTTGACCTACCTTCTAAAGTTTGAATTATCTGACATTTGATATTTTTTATTAAGCATCAAATTGGGCATAGCTTAACCCTTAACAGGGCAGCATGGATCTGACAGACTCGAGGGGTTTTTATTTTGCACATAGCTCACCCCCAAATGAGGTTGAAATTTCCTGTAGATTCATGTTTTAATTAACATAAGCTGAAATGAAATTGTCTCCATTAAAAAAAATATATATAGCGGTTGTAAAAAAAACGTTGTATTCGGGTCTGTCAGACCCATGCTGACCCTGTACGTAACATTTTTGAAAAACATACTGATTAAATTAAAAAAAACACACAGAAAACAGAAAATCAAAGAATCTTTGTAAAATGTGTAACTTGGCTTACTGTAATGAGCACATTGCTAATTTGTTGCAAATGCAAAGGAAAACTCTATACACATTGTTTACCTGAACCTTTAATAAAAAATGCAATTTTAGATAGTAAATTGTTATGCGATTTTTTAGAATACTGTACTACATAAAATATTCAAATGACAAAAAACTGTTTTATTTGGTTAAATAGGTTTCAGAGATACTGCCTACGTAGGTTTTGTCGAATAAAAAGCAATGAAACCATATTTTTAAAGGAATTCTTTATTACATACAATAAAACCTCATTTTTATGACTAATCTTAATTTTTGTTCGCTGAAGAACCAAAATAGGTATATTTAACAGGTTGACTTCCAGAGTATTTTTTAGGAACCGTAGCTCCAGGCCACGAACCTTTTTCTTATATACCTGTTATATATTATGTGTTTCTTGCTTCTTAGCCAAATTCTAGCCTAAATGTGTGTAAAAAACTCAATATTTAACAAATACCCAAAAGTGGGTCTCGTGGCCTGGTGGAGTAACTAATAAAATTGTACCTGTACCCACGCGCCATGAGTCCCATTTTTGGGTCTCATTGAGACCCATTTTTGGGTCTCAAGGTTTAGGCTTTGAAAAGAAATTATGTACAAAGATACACATACCAGTGTAAATAATGCTTTGGAATTGATAAAATTATAAATTAGGAATACTGAAGGATCAATCAACTATCCAGTAAGGTTAGCTCAGTGTAGGTTATAACTTAGAAATCATCATAAAGCAAAATATTTTTTCAACAGCTCTTTTTCAGTGTAGCCAACATTTGAAAACTGAATAAAATCTGCAAGATTAAGGAGAAAAACTATTTCATTTTTAAGAAAACATACAAAGCTACTAATTTTTATAATAAAACTGTCAATAACTCTATTTAGCAGGTTTTTGGGATTTTTTGCCGGGTCTGTCAGACCCATGCTGCCCTGATAAGGGACAGGAAAATATGATACCCTTTTAAGGGTTAAAACCAAGATAAATTGAAGATTTTCAATTATAATCGCCCCTAACTTCCAGATTCCGTGACCATACTGTGATACCTATTGTAAGCCTGTTTAGCATAGTTTCAAAACATCACCAATAAATAAGTCAATACACCAGTTTTGAAAAACAAATTTAATAGACCTATCTACATCCCATATTACCATGATGAAATATGTTCCATGTTTATAGACGTTACATAGATCAATCCATGCTTCGTTTAGAAACAGCTAACTTTTTTTAACTCGTAGCTATTTAAGGTACAGTAAATTTGTATTTAGCACTAAGATAGAAACTTAAATTTTCAACCATTAGGGTCTTGAGAGAGTATAGAGAATATAATTGTACTCTAGATGTAAGGAGAGTTAAATAATGATCAATAATCAACTGATGAAGCAAAATTTAGCATAATCAATTATTTTTTGCTCCAGTAGTGTTTCTCCTATAAGGGTGTTCAAAAAGTCCGAATACCATTGAATATTGTTTAGACCGTTACAGATAAAGGTACAAAACTTTGCAAATTGCTGCTGGACATAAAAAGCTATTTTATCATGTATCCAGTGATCCACTACCTTCGTAGGGGGACGGCCCACTAGGAGTCGGAAGAAAATCTGAAATGTAAGCATAAGGCTGATATACATACCATTTTAAAGGTCTTAGCTAGTAGAAGATCATACTGCAAATTAGACCTCAAAAGGTTAATCCTAAACAAAATGACAGCACTCAAAAGTTTCAATATTGTTCTTATTTGCAAGTTTAGCAAGTTTAAGAATGGCTTAATTTTTTTGTAACCATATCAGATGAAGCAACAAAAGTTCATACATGATTACTTTACACAAACACCTAATTTAAGGTGTATTCAGTCATAAGTCATAAGTCATATTTTTTATTGTCTTTTAACATATTACAGTAATCGACAAAGTCAACAACATACATACATAACACATAATATACATAATCATAATATACATGTGAACACAATACAGAAATGAAGGACTGTTTCTGCATTAAATTAAATCAGGTTTTATAATAAATACATAACAAAAATAAAACAAATAAACTGTATTAATAAATAAAAAATAACATTAGTTAAACAGGTTAAAGTGTCAAAATTTTAAATCATCTAAATTACTTCTTAAAAATTCATCAATTGAATAGAAAGATTTATTTTTTAACCAAGTTTCGAGAGTGTTTTTGAATTGTTTTATTGTAACATGTGATGCTTGTCCAGGTAATCTATTGAAAAACTGTACACTGAAAAACTTAAAGCTATTTCTGGTTAATGACAGTCTAGTGAAAGGAAGGTTGAGAGATTGACTGGTCCTTGTATTATGGGTATGAAAATCTGATCTTATCATGAGGTTATTTAAATTTTCTTTTGCATGAATGAGACAGTAGTAAATGTACATACTTGGTACTGTCATTATGTGTAGAATTTTGAAATGTTCCCTACAGGATTCTATTTGTTTCAACCCTAAAATACATCTAACCGCCTTTTTCTGCCATTTAAACACAGACTCTGCTCCTACTGAACTGCCCCACAGGATGATACCATATTGCAGATGTGTATGAAAAAAAGCATAATATGAATAAAGTAATAATTCTTCACTGATATTATTTTTTAATTTACTTAGTAAAAAAATGACACGAGCTAATTTGTTACATATCGAGTTTGTTTGTTCGTTCCAGTTAAGTTTCGTATCAATTTGAATCCCTAATAGCTTAACATGATGATTTTCGTTTGTTCGAGCTTTAAGATCAAATATAATTTGTTCGGTTTTTGAGTGATTTATCTTTAACTGATTGCCTTCAAACCATGTTTCGGCAATTTTTTCAACAGTCTTAATTTTTTCAAAAAGGTTGTTCAATTTTGGATCTGATACGATAAAAGTAGTGTCATCCGCGTACAGTATTGTTTTACATGGCATATAATTTGATAAATCGTTAATATATGAGATAAATAGAAATGGACCCAAGACAGAACCTTGAGGTACTCCCATTTTGATTTTTAACAGTTCGGATCTGTTATCGTTGATCTGGACTAATTGAAGTCGATTGCTTAAATAAGAACGCAATAGGTTAAGAGAGGCCCCAGCAACACCATAGTGAGCTAGCTTTTCAATTAATATATCATGAGGTACCGTGTCAAATGCTTTACTCAGATTAATTAGAGTTGCACTTGAAAAAATTTTGTTATCAAAGTTATCATATAGGGTTGTAATTAAATGTTGAAGAGCTTTAATAGTACTTAGGTTTGAGCGAAATCCAAATTGATTTTCAGAAAGTAGTTTGTTTTTTTCAAAATATAAATATATTTGTCTATGTAGGCAATACTCAAACAATTTAGAAAATATAGGTAGAAGAGATATTGGTCTGTAGTTGTTCGGATCCGATTTATTACCCTTTTTATAAATAGGGACAGTTACACTAATTTTTAGACAATCCGGGACCACACTCTCATTAACCATCTTGTTAAAAATACAATGTAGAGGTTGCACTATCAAGGGACCAATTTTCTTAACAACAAAGTTGGATAGACCATAATAATCTTCAGCCTTTGAGTTGCTTAGATTACTAATTGACTCCAATATATTACAATGTGAAATTTTGGTCCATTGAAATGTGGTACTGATTGTATTAGTAAGTTTTTTAAGGAAGTCTATCGGATGTTCTGCAGAATCACTCCTTAAATTTGTGCAATTTACATTCACAAAATGATTATTCAGAACATTTGGACTTATAGGAATCTTTTTCTCTTTGTTTTTGTCATTTATTTCATTTTTTATAATTGCCCAGGCTCCCTTACATTTATTTTTAGACTGCAATATGAAATTGTCATTAGCTTTGCACTTAGCTAACTTAATTTCATTTTTATATATTCTTCTTAGCTTTAAATAATTTTGCTAAGAATAATAACATTGCATCATAATTACTTAAATTGGATCTATCTTTCATAATAAGTAGCATATTTCTTATTTTACCGAGATCTTCAGTGTACCATTTTACAGAGTGTTGGGGTTTGTTTTTAAAATTATTTTTTTGTTTTTTTGTTACCAAAGGACAAGTAGATTTGTATAGATCTATACATGTTTTCAAAAATACATTAAGACACTTATCAGCAGGATCTGTGTGATTAAACAGTTCTGACCAGTTAATGATACTAAGGTTGGAGCATAAAGTGTCTAAAGATCTATCATTAAGAATGCGGAACTTGACATATTTGTCTAGGCTTTTAGAAAAAACATCAGGTATTTTTAACCAGAGTCCATCATGGTCAGATAACCCTAATTTTATACAATCTACTTCTATGATTCTCACGTCAAAGTTGGTAATTATATTATCAATACAGGCATTAAATCTTGTAGGTTTCTTATTCAGACAATAACAATCAAATGATTTTAATATACTTAGGAGGTCACAAACACCCTTTTTATTTTCCCTAATATCTATATTTATGTCAGAGGCAATAATAATTTTGTAGTTTTTATATTTGGACATAAAAGACAGCAGAGATTCAATCTGTTTGGTAAATATTTCCTCTTTAGAAGATGGTACTCTGTAGATGGATATTACTATAATGTTCAATGATTTAAAAAGAACTGCGGCTGACTCAAATACAGTTTCAATGCAAAACTTCCTAATGTTAATTATTGAATAGGGCATATCTAAATCTTTTTTAATATAAATTGAGGCACCACCTCTTATAGAATTTAATCGACAATAGCTAGCTGCTAGTTCATAACCGAAAGGTACAAAGAGGTCAATATTCCAGCTTTTCAACCAATGCTCATTAATACACAGAATCGTACAATTAATTTTTTCTAACCAAAATTGTAATTCATTTAATTTCTTTTTTAATGGCTGAATATTAATGTGCAATAGTAAAAAATCTTTGTTGTCACAAGATGGTAAATTTTTTAGTGAGTTAAATATTTCCGATCTAGATATTGGTTTTTTTATTTGGGACTCTGTGATGGTTGAGTTTTGACTAAAAAATCAGCATGACTTAAAATACTTAGCTCTAAATGATGAACGCTATCCTCAAGTTGGTATAGATCCTGGTTTTTCACTTGAGATTACACTATTACTTGCTCTGCTTTTATCTTTCACTTCACTAGTACTCCTTGTAGCCTCTGCAAATGACAGCACCCCTGGTACAATTGGAGGTGATGGTGGAAGGTAGTTTGTGCTGTCACTCTCTTCTACTGTTACTGCAGTTGATACTACGCCCTCACTGATAAGCTCCAAGTCACAGTCTGTGCTTTGATGTCGTGTGCTCATCTCTTCCTCAGGGTTGATAATGGTGGCTTCTGCAGGCTCTGGATGTGACCCAGCAGTAATTTTCATATGCTGAAGTTCAGAATGAATAGCAAGTTTCATACTTTGGATTGGATAAACTCTTGGAACGTTTTTCCATTTCTGTGTTGTCTTAAAGATAGTTCGTTGCAAGTAATGATGTCAACTGAAGCTCCAGTAGCCAAATGAAATTCAGTTATATTCTGTGCAAAGTGTTTGATGTGGATTTTGTCACGCATACAACCCATGGCAGAACAAATTAGTCTTTTTAATCCATTTTTCTTAAAATCTATGATTAAATCTTTGAAAGCTGCATCGTAATCATATTTACTTGGTTTTAGAAAATATTTGGGTTTCGTAACCAGTCCGTATACCATTGATCTGTTTTTGAATCTCTATCGCGTCAAGTGTTGAGACAAAAAGTGTGAGGCTTGAGGCTTCCCAAAGTATTTCCTGAAGATAACTGCAACGCCTGAACTCATGTTTTTATTACTTGCTATATCCGCAGAAATACAATGAGCGAAAGCTGCATCTTGGTCAAGACCGTAACTATTTATTGCATTTTCCATATTTCCCTCTATAACATTCACTTGAGGGGGTTTAGAGTTATTAAGTTTTACCGTTGTGTGCAAGGCAAGTGCAGAGCATAATTCTTTTTTTCCAAGTTTATTCATGTGCAATCCATGTTTGGTGAAATGATCCCTCGATAATAAGTTGTTAATAGGGACGAGTGAAAACTTTTTATTCTGCTCTACCCAGTTGCGAAGATTATTATTAAGGTCTGAAATTTTCTTATTATAAGTGGGTTGATTGTAAGGAAAGTCATGTCTGTATGGCACTGTAGTGATAATGACATTAGTATTATCTAGTTTGTCTGATAAGTTGTGTAGAAGACTCCTCAAACTACGTTCCTCCTTTCCAACACTGTTTGTGCCTCCGACGATTATAATTGCATCATTTTTACTGGGATGTAGGGTGTCTGATGCTTCCTCAACTTGTCTGTAGATGTATGACAGTGGGGCTCCAGGATAAACATTTCCACTTATTTTTGCTTCTGAGGATGGAATCATAGTTTGTAAGTGGGAAACACAGTCCTTAGCATGACTATCCCCGAATATAAAGATGTTTGACCCTCTAGAATACTTTTGCATTTTAGAACCACAGATAACTTCAGGGTTTTTGAACTTTTTGTTTTGCTTGATCTGTTGATTTTGTTGTTTTGTGTTATTAAGACTTTCAGAGTTTGATGTAGTGTTTACTTTAGGATCAGCATCTTCAGTAAGGGAAATAAACCTGTTTTGACATTGTAGGAAGGTGTTACTCTTGACTGGTGTATAAGGTTGTACACCACTCTTAACTTTAATCCATGGATTACTCAATTGTATAAAAGAAGTTCTGGGTACTGTTGCTGTCTGCAAGGCTTCTTCAGTGGTATTAATGAGCCTGAGTGATGATTGGTTAGGTTGAAACATCATATCTTTTATTGTTGTTTTATTCAGACTTAGATATTTACCATTGTGTAAGAGTAGGGCAAGCTGGGCCCTTTTAGTCAAAACGTCACTTTCTTTTACTTCAGAGAAGTGTGTATCCAGCTGTAACTGCATGTCACACATTTCCCCTTTTAATATCTGTTGGACTAAGATATCGGTAAAGAGCACTAAGTAAACACCACAATCAACCGTATTGGTCTGCTGAGCCACGGGTGTTACTACTATTGGGAAGGACTTATTTATATCACAAATATAACTAGATATTTTATTTACTATTTTTTCAGCTTCGCTGTAGTTGTATAAGCCTTTAGAATCCATATAGTAAAAGGTTTTACTGAAGTTGTTGTAGTACAGTAAGCTCCAGTGCGAGCCCCCAACTACTTCAATATTCTCTGCATCATTTATAGGTATGATTATATGATTGCTATTTTTTAAGCTAAGATCACTAATCAGCTCATCAGTTTCTTCCAAGCTTTTGATGGCCTGAGCGATTACAGGGTTTACTAACAGAGTATCATTCCCCACGACTTTACTAGACAGTGATTTATAGTAATTATGAATTGGGTCATCTGTCAGCCACTTTGATTCCAATATATCAAGACATATAGATGTATGTAATTTGTATTCATTTCGGAATTAACTTGTGCCTTTTTACTGGAATTTATATTTACAGGTGTATTTACAGAAGCAGAAGCCTTTTTGCTAGACAAACTACTATGTTTAGGAGTTGCTATAATTTGTGAGGAATTATTCAATTTGTTTGGTGTATTTTTCAAACCAGGGGAAGGGGTGGTCGACTTAAAAGTGCTTGATTTCCTATTATTGTTCTTCTTTAAGTCACCTTCAAGTTCTTTAAGGGCTTGCAAAAAACTTTTATTTTCCATAATTTTGCCTTGACAGAATTGTTCTTTAGATTGATCAAAACTATGTAGATCATTTTTCTTACATTTAGACGTTTGCTGAGTACCAAAAAACAATACATGATAAATTTTAAAGTTTTTCCTTTCCTCAACTTGAGTGATAGTTGCTGGCCAGGCAGAGTATCCACGTATTTTAGCAAACACATAATCGCCAATCCCGTAGTCAAAAACTGTTCCCTTATCCAAGGTCATTTTATTACTGAGTGTCAATAAAAATAGGTACCGGTAGGCAATGTTTTCTAAATTAAAATAAGTAAATTTATTTTGTTCACATTTATATTTTTTTAACACAAAAAAAGAACTATAGTAAAATAAAATATGTATTTAAGGAATAACAATTTGTCCAGATTCTATATACCCAGCTAAGCTATTGGAGCTTGCTGATAAGGATAAGGATCAAGGTCACTGAGCCTCTTTTTCACTCACTGCAAGTAAAACCTATCAGTCTTGACTGGACAGTTGCATGAGTGGCAGTGTATTCCTTCTTCCTCAGTGCCAAGATGTATTTTGCAAATTAGAATGTTATAAATAATTGTTTAATTGAAATAAAAATTAAAGAAATAAGTTCACTGACATGACTGGACCTGAGTTGTTTCATGATCAATCATACTTGTGCAAATATTCAAAACAGTGTTATTTTAAGATTTAATGTTTCCAGGTGAGCACTTTGTCTTCAAGTATTATTTCCAATTAAAATCTTCTGACTTTGATAATTTTTGGTTTACTTTATATATTTACAATGTATTAAAATTTAGGTTATTTTCACCCTATATTTAACTTTATAAATAATACATTATATACACCACTAATTTCAAAATGTATATTCTCATTCAACAAAGCATTGCACAAACTCACTGTTCACAAAAATTCAAAAATAAATAAACATTTTATCACTTAATAAATTGTATTAAAAACTAGACTTGTCACAAGGCTGCTGATTAGGTAAACAACCTAACCTAAAAGATCAGTGTCCTGTTATTCTTCTATGGGAACGGTCCATGAGGAGTCAGTAGAAAAGTTTTAGTGTAAGCATGGGTTGATCTCTACATCATTTTAAAGGGCTGGTCAAGCAAACAAGAATGCCGTAAACTAGACTTCAAAAGCTTTATCCCTCACAAAATGGTGGCAGTTTAAAATCTAGCACAAAGATCAGTATTGAAACTTTCGAGTGGCGCCATTTTGTTTAAGATTAACCTTTTGAGGTCTAATTTGCGGTATGATGTTCTACTAGCTAAGACCTTTAAAATGGTATGTATATCGACCTATGCTTACATTTATTTTGTATTATCACTGTAAATGGGACGATTGTCATGCAAGTTTTGTTTTACGACAGTAAATTTGACTTGATTTAAGATTTGTTTCCAACTCCTAGTGGGCTGTCCCCCTACGAAGGTAGGGGATCACTGAATACATGGTAAAACAGCTTTCTATATCCAGTAGCAATGTGCAAAGTTTTGTACCTTTATCTGTATTGGTCTAAACAATATTCAACTGCCCTCGGACTTTTTATACACCCTGTATAAGAATTTAATATAAGAAAAATTATGCACCTTATTTTCATATGGTTATATGAATAAAATAACTCAATCTTCTTAGTATTAGTAACAATTTCATAAACATTTTGTATGATCTTTTATCAAGGTAAGAAAGTAAAAATGTTTTTGAATAAAGGGATTGACTAAGGTAAAAAAAGTTTTTTAATATGAGCTCTACTTATTTACCAAGAATTTAATTTTTTGTAATCGACTTGTTATGTTAAATAATAATTTCTTTGGAGAAGATGGACAGGCTGCTTTGGAATATTTCTGAAAGATGATCAAGGGGAGGGGTAGGATAACATTTGAAAGGTGTTAAAAAAAACCATATGGCTAAGAATCAAAACTATATGGCTAAGAATCAAAACTATATGGCTAAGAATCAAAACTATATGGCTAAGAATCAAAACTATATGGCTAAGAATCAAAACTATATGCAGTATTAAGTCCTTGTCCTAAATGAGGGTGGGGAATTTTTATAAAACAAAACGGGTTTTAAATTCTTACTCAGGATTTTTTCTTAGACTCTCAACAAATCCAAATAATTGTATCATTTACTTAGATACTAACAAAACATTTGACTATACTACTTTCTTCGGAAATTTAATATATATGCTACAAGATTCAAAAAAATATAAATTATTTCACATGTGAGTACTTGAACTGCTCATGGTTAAAGGTAATTAAACCATTAGCTAGCTACTCTAATATTCTGGTAAATCAAAACATGTTAAGACCTAACCTTTGCACCTAGCCCTACTTGATTACTATGTAGCTAACGGTACTGTTACTCTTATCTCTCATGTATGGTAAAAAAGACTGAGAATTTATTAAATATTTTCAAATTACATAATCTTGCCTCAGGATATAATAGTCTGTTTGCCGTTTGACTAAATTACCTATATGTAAAGTTTGTAAGCCTTTTGGAGCATGAAGATGCCCAATTAAGACACAGTTCTCATTTTTGTTTTGAAGGCTCAAATAGCTTAACTATTGATAATAGTTGATAATTTATAGAACAACAAATATAAAGTATCTTTTGTAATAAATGTTTACTGCTAGTAGTAATTAAATGGGAGGATAATATAATAAGAAGGGACATTTATCGTTAATATATAAATATATAATCAACACCTGAAATTGGATTAATGATCTACATTACATATCAGAGTCAATTTTTTCAAATTGTATAGAAACAAATACAGTGTTGAATGAATCTAAATATACAATCCTACTTAAATTCTGATTGATAAACTATATAAGATGTTCAACTACCACTATATTTCCATATAGACACTCATTCAACCATTAGTCTATTACTTCACATCAACATCGAATGTCAGTAGGGTGGGAAAGAGCTGAACAACATCACGAAGTCTGATTGATGTAAAACTACGATTTGTGTACTTTTGTTTCTTAAAATAATTCATGATTCCTACTTCTGGATATTAATGCAACTATAGAATATGATGATAACAGCTTTACCTTATCAATATCCTCTTTTGTTGTTGAAAAAAATTGATATTAATTTTTCATTTAATATTGTCGCCGCCGGCCCGACCTAAAACATGTATGCACACTATGCGACCGAAGTATATTTGCCTATGTGTAATCATTGTATCAGTGTTTTAATCATTTGTGTTATTTTATGTCTCAATTTTAATTCTACGACGAATACCGACAGAGGATGTACTTGATGATGTGGTAGCTTGCCATTAAACTAGTAGTACCTACGTTAACAACAAAAAAGGATATTAATAAGGTAAAGCTATTATCAGTATATTGTATTTTGTTTCTTAACACTGTCCATTTACGTTGTAAGTATAAATTGTAATTTTATGAAGTAGCTAATTTCCAATCAAGCTAGCAAATTTAAAATTTGCTGCCCTTCTACCCATCAGACAAATGCAGCCAACGAACAACCACCCTTCTCCCCGATGAATATTACAACCATCAGTGAAATTAAAATAAATAAGTTCTGATTAAAAATTAAGAATAGATCTGCAGTCAATGTTCACATGCACAATATTCATGTTTAACAATGAATGCTATGTACATTTAGGCCTACATTAAATCCAATTTCAAAGCTATAAAATGTGGATATATTGTTGATTGATATATAGGGCACCCTTTTCAGGAAACTGCAGGGCTTCATGCACTTTGTTTTTCAAGGAGGCTAAAGTTTCTACGTTTCCAAATATTAACATTTTAAACTAAACAAAATTTGCCCACTAAATCCTTCACGTTTTTAATACCAAATAATTGTAGACACTACAGCAATTTTCGAAACTCTAGTAAGATTATAGTATCAGCTTCATTGAATACATATGTCAATCAACTGCATCAGACTTTATAATGCTCTCCCAGATGGCAGAAAAACAAAACAAAGTCAATATTTTGAGGGAGTGAGATTAAAAGATTATTGGTGCAGCAGCCCCATTACATTGTCGGGGATTTATGCTCAGTTGTCTAGGCTAGCAGATTCTAATTAAACCCTCTAACTGTTCACAAAGTGTTTTCGTAATAATGCACTATCTTTTTCCCTTTGTATTTGCATAATTTTAAAAATTCTATAACTTACTAAATATTATTTTACGTAATCAAAGCATTATAATAAACGTGAATATATTTTAAAAAATGGTTGATCTTAAAATATTGATGTGGTCTTAATAATTAGAAAAAAATCCAAAATATATTTACAAGTCTATGCTACCAAGGAAAAAATAATATTCTTTATTTTAACCACTCTGAGATAGATGTTTTGTGCACACAGCCTTTTAAAAAATATAAAATATATATTTGTATACTAACAAAAACATTATAACGGAAAAAAAACAGTTACAGTACCACTCAAGACAGTAATACCAGCTATTGAAACAGCAGTTTCAATAAGGCGCTGCTTTCATGTAGAAGGGCCAATCCATTGTCACAGGTGGGACATTTGAACACCGTTGTCAGCCGCTCTTTTCTAAATAACTTTTTAATTAAAAAAGTAAAAAATGTTTTCTTGGCATAGATTTATTGACAAATATCACTTACACAACCTTTGTTAGTTTCAAGATTGAGTTGCATTGGGTAACTGAGATTTTGTGTTTTGAAAATGTGTCACGGGTGGGACAAGAAATGGACAAGAGGTTTGAGGTGGAACTAAAGTAGACAAAACTCAGTGAGTTTAATGGGTTAAAGTAAAAAATGGCTTGTATGTCTAGGTAGTTTAGAGATTTAGTGATCTAATGCACCCAATATTCAAGGCTAAAAATAAATAGTTGGTACATTTTTCATTTTTGTTTAGTGTCACGGGTGGGACAAGGATATGTCACGGGTCGGACATAGTGAGAATAAAACTCATTTTACAGCACTCAAACAACTTTATTCATATATAACTATGGTTTTACAGCTAGTAATGAAGACGTGGAAAATTTCTTAAGTATAATTGAGGAATTCTTATGGTAGGTAACGTTAGTTGAAGCTTACGAGCTAAATGCGAAATGTAACAGATTTTAATTAGCCACGTTCAAAAATTTCCACAATGCCACTGAACTCATAAAAAGCAGTATTGTTTCTAACACGTCTCAGTTGGGGTTGGGGCAAGATGTAAATGATTTTTTCAAATTCGATGTAAGAAACGTCTTGATGGTCAACCTTAAACAATCTTCCCGAGCCCCCTGCAGACTGCAAACATGTGACCTTGACCTCTCCATCATCTTCTACGTGACTGTCAGCTATTACAGCATATCTGTATTCAGTAGGTTTTTTTCTTTTGAACTGACTCAAATTTAACTAACATAAACACTCCTGGCTTAACTTCTTCAGCAATCGGCTGCTGACCGACTACGTCAGGTACAATCTCAGTTTCTTCACTTGACTCAGCCTCAGATGATGAGTACACCAGTCCGTAAACACTTGGTCTATTCCTGAATGCTTCATGTTTTAACAAATCAGACTTGAAGAATGTTTTCCCACAAATAAGATGTTGCTTGTCATATCCCAAGAAAAAATGCTTACTTTGGATTCCAGGTATTTTATTCACAAGTTCCCAACGTTTAACCAAAAGTTTCTTATCTTCCTCAATATCTTCAGCAGTCAACTTGAGGAAATTGACAGATGGAACAATTGATTTTACATAGTTCAAGAAATCATCGGCAGAATGAATAATAACCTGCCGCAATTTAACTGGGTTCCAAACAGCACGTTTGGTCACGGCGCCGATTCCATCAACTGCTCCCTTTCCGTGTGACGTTGCAAAAAAAAAAAAAAAAAAACCATTGCCCATCCAATCTATGATCTTCAGACATGTAGCAAAGATTAGAAATGGTATATCTGTTCTTGAACTGTCCAGCGCACCCATCGGAAAATATTTTCACAGTTAAAAAGTCAGGGTACTTTTTTCTTAAGCCTGCAATGATCAGTTTTAAACATGAAAATACAGAGTACTTCTCATGCATGACCTAATCACTCACAACTACAAACGAATCCATGTTGTTTTCAGTCCAGGCACAAGCAGTGAACACACTTATCTGTTTATGGTTCCAGTGTGCACTTTGGATATCATCTTGACAAGTTGTAAGATTATTCTCAGCATTGTAATATAACTTCATAGTTTTCAATCTTATTCTTCATAACTTTAAAGGTTTTTGCTTCTAGTCTTTTGATGAAGAAGTGGTGTTTGAACTTAGCCAATTGTTGTTGCGATTCAGTAACAGCTTCTTCGACTGATCCACTGAATTCACATATTTAAGCCTACCTGAAGCATCGTCTTTCCATTGTTTCCATGAAGTGTCAGTCTCGGCCGGCAGTTCTTTATGGATTGGAGGCAACAGCGTATGGAGGTCTATAATGCATTTCTTGCAAGCTCCAAACATGCATTTTTAATTTTCTAGATCACAACATATCTCAGTTAGTAGATCAATATGCTTGGAAGGCCACACATGCATTTTTTATTTTCTAGATCACAACATATCTCAGTTAGCAGATCAATATGCTTGGAAGGAAATGAACTGTATTTCTTATTTATGCCTTCTACTAAATAATTAAAATTGGCATGGTACTTACATACACATACATTATGTGGCATTTCAGATGAAAGTTGAATGTTTTTTGATCGGAGATAATAGAAATTGCTACGTTTTATATCCATATCAGGATTTTCCTGTTTGAAAAGAGCGTACCCCTCTTTTACCGTCATGTTTATGTAACATTTTTGAACTTTCGTTCGATTCCCATGTTCATCTCTTATGGAAATTACAACTTTTATCCCGGGAGCCTGTCTGCTCGTATCATCTGAGTTATAAAACTCATTAACTTTAAATAACATATTTTCAGAAAGAGCCTCTTTTGAATTACATTTTGGCCCATCAAAAAGGTTTTTGGCTACATTCGGAAAACTTTCAGACACAATTTTTCTGATTACAGCAGTTTTTTTTCGAGGACTGTACGGCAATATCTTTTTCACTCTACTCACTGCCTTCCCTAAAGACTGAGGGCATCTAAATGAACCCATCTTTGAATCACTATTAGCAAGGATTAGTTCTTTCTTAGCTAATTCTTTTTCCTTCTGCCGATACTCTTTTTCGATAGCCTTCATTTTGCCTATACTGAGCTAAAGCTAACTTAACCTAATTATACTTAGCAGAAAGATTTATTTCAGCTCTCCTCTTCTCTCTTCTTAGTCTGTCCCTAGCTCTTTCTTTTTCTTTGAGACTATCATGTTTGTTTTTATCCAGCTTTAACTTCTCTCGGAGCTTCCTCATCCGTTCAGCTGACGTTGTTTTTGCCATCTGTAAAAAAAAAATATTGTTATAAAATATGAAATGTAAACAACTTTTTACGCTGAAAAATGGCCAGTTATAAAGTATATAAGAGTTTGGTTACAGGTACCTATAGTAATAAATCAGAAAACTTAGCTAATAACACAAGCCTAGGCTTAACCTAATTACACTGCCAAGAGCTGTCACGGGTGGGACGGAAATTAAATGCGTTACTACATTGTTATGTATTCTAACAAGTTATATTTATCATTACCAATGTATGTACTAAGTAGTAATTGTTACTATTAGGCAAAAGCAAACCTGACCTAAAATATTGATTTCACTTTAAACAAACTTTTCTATCTTTCCTGTCACGGGTGGGACATTAAATACCTACCTACTTTTAAGAATAAATAACTGTGATTAAAACTTACCTTTTAACAATTTTATTTAGATGAGTGAATAATAGCTTCCTTTTCTTCTCTATTAGTGACCTGAAGTCACAGCCAACTTCTTTCTAACCAACAAAATCCAGTGCCAACATAAACACACGAAATTACTCTCTTCAACTGTCCCCATATGCTGCCACCTGCACCATCAATATAAAACCCTAAATAATTTTTGTTTGCTAGCATTAAATAAAATACATATATTTAACTTTTGTTACACCTATACAATTGAGTTACTTATAGATTTATTATTTTTGGACCAAGGCTCATTTTGTATGGATTGGCCCAGAACCAAATATCATCTAGATGCACTCTATTAACAGAATCAGGTAGAAATTAATTTTTAAAATACTAAATTTGAGCATAAATGACAATTTTTAATGGACTTGCGGCAGTTTATCAGTAATTTTTGCTAATGTGACAGCTAATATTCATAACACAGTAGAACCACGTTATTCGACATCCCGTTTTAACTGACATACTTGTCCCAAAAACAGTACTGTAATACAAATTTTTCGAAAATTAAATATTGTACCTATTTTATTATTGTTCCGTGATGATGAAAAGTGTATGTGTACCTTATGATATTTTTTCCCAACTAGCGTGCTGTTTTGTTGCTATTATACTTAACTTTTTGTTGAGCGGGGACTGTACAATTTGAACAGGCTATGTCACTTTTGACAATGTGTTGAGTGTATGATCCTTTTAGGACAGAGAGCGCTTGCAGGGAGGGAAAATGATGACAATTTCAGGCAAGCAACTTTCAAAATCTTAAATTCCATTTTTAAATAATAACTGTTTGTAACTATACACAATACATATTTTCAAGGCCCTTACAGTTTAATGTTAATAAATGTTCACTAATGTGTATTGTAACTGCTGTAGATTTTTAAAATGTTTTATCACTGCTTTTTATGACTACAGTATTTACACTGTAAAGTAATTTTAATATGTAATGCATTGGAAGAGTTCGTTTTTGAAACATAATCATAATAAATTCATTATTTTTGCTATACAAATGAACAAGAGTTATTGTTTGTACAGTAGGCTATTATAAATTTTAGTAAAATTCAGTTAAAAGTACTATTTAAGTTTTTATTATCATTCCCTATCCGACGTCGTCACGGCCCTCTAACACGTTCACTGCTGAGTAAATATTGTGTCCTTTGACATATGCTAAAGAAATAAGTGTCATTTCAAAAAACTATCTAATACATAATAAATATGTAAAACTTAAAACGAATACACATCAAAAGTCACATAACCCCTAAATACTAATGTATAGAACGCTAAACAATCACAATCAACTTGATTCTTGAATAAACCATTAATTAGCGGTGATCAGCTGTTTTAGTCCATGATGCACAAGTGCGTCGTCAGCACGCCGAATTCAACTTGACGCACAAGTGCGTTTTCAGAAGTAAACGTGTTGATGTCGGATAAGTGAGGCTCTACTGTGAACATAGCAGTGTTGGGTAGCCGAAAACTAACAGTTGGAGAGTTTAAAGAAAATATCTTAAAGAAAATACCTTTAAAGAAAATCATTATTACAGATTTCCATTCATTGTAACTGTTACTACCAGAATAAAACAAGCTACTACTCAGACCATATAACATAGGCTAAAGTAAAATCATCAGAAAAAAATAACTGTTGTTATAACCTCCCTTTCAAAACAAAAACAGTTAGCCTATCTCTGCTAATACTATCGCTCTCTCCAGAATATAAATCAATTCTCAAAATCATCCAAGTTTTTATTTGTATGTTAATATTCAAGTAAGTACACTTTACAAATGTAAATGAACTGTTTGGGGCCATTTCAATGAATAATGTGGGTGAAGATCCTAATGTTCTTCAACTCATTGCCACTTCCAAGCTCAAACCTTCAATTAGATACACCATAATTATAATAAATTCATTTAGTTCAATATACCTTACAATTTATAAATCTTACTATCTCAGTGTATTTATTCAGAATAAAAATTTCGTTGATATAAGAACAAAATTAATAAGGTTTAAAAACATAACCTAAAAAATAACTTATAGCCATTACTATTAATATGTACTCAGGACACTAGATAAAAATTCGATAAAGCAGTAAGTGATATTAAACTCAAATTAAATAGAATATTGAATAATTACCATCAAGATATTTTATGGATAGCAGACTTTTACACTGTCACAAACACGATCCGCCTTGCCGCCCATATGAATTTTATTGCATATAAATTTTATTCAGCGTTTGGCATAATAATCAACACTTGAAGAAGATTCCATACACATATTACATTAAAGTTGAACTACTGCAAATTACATAATGCACTAGTTAAACTTAACTAAGTGAATATAAACCAGTAGATTGAAAAAATATACAAGCAAATGAGCTGACTTTTTTATATCAGGAGAACATTTAAAATGAATGCTTAGATTAGTGTTGTCAACCCCACTATTTTAAAACTATGTTAGGATCACAGGGGTCCTGAGCACGACAAATCACACCACATATTTCGTGAGAAAGTGGGCCTCGGGGGACTTTCGGTGATAGAACCAAAATTAATGGCTCTCAGTTAAAAAATTTAAATTAATTTAAAAAAAAATAAATCCTTACCTAAGAAATTCAGCTCCTTTTCACACTGTGTTCCACAAAATATTAGGGCGTGGTTCAACTCTAATCTAAATCTTCAAAATTTCCAACTAAGGGTCCGGTGGTGAGTTTATATCAATTTCACAATAGGCCCTAAAACTGATTTTTTAGAAAGAGGTTGGCCTCAGGCACTGAACACCTGAATAGTCCCTCTTCACCTTCAGGTAGCTTAAATGAAACAATTAGCATCAAACCAATAAAAGTGCACCACCAAAACATTTGCGGACTTCAGTGAAATCTTGAATATCTGTAAATCCACGTGAAAATACAGATATTCTTTGCTTATCTGAACACAATCTCAAAATTTTGAAAATGTTTGCCTGCCCGACTATATAAATATTTCAGCGTTCTGTCGAGTCAGTAGGGGCAAGGGTGGCGTCTGTATTTGGCAAAGAAACATGTTGTATCTCAAGTGCTTGACGATTCCCAATTGTGTGAGGAGGACTCATGCCAGATGTACCCAGCTTTGATTCAGCTTAGATGTGGACAATCTCTTATGATTATTGCCGTATATAGAATTCTGTCTTATGGTTGTGACAATTTCTTGGAAAACATGAATAAATGAATTTTATTTCCCATAAAAAATATCAAAATACATTAGTCACTGTCTTGAGGTTAACTCCCCTGATGTAACAAATGCTATTGTGATTGAACACTTTAATATAAACGTTTTAAATGACAAACTGTCAACTAGAAAGTTCATCCATACCATGTCTTCCTATGGGCTGAGACATACTATATCGACATTCACGAGAGGGTTCAAAGGCTCTAAGACCACGATTGACAACATATTCACAAATATTGCTGACCACTTGATTAGTAGCAGAGTCGTTGTTGCTGCCCTTCAGATCACCAAGCACAGAAAGAGGTCATATGTTTATCTGCATCTATTGAATTCCTGGGACCACAGTATAAGGAGAGCCGACGTTTTTCTTCCGAAAATCTCCAATCTTTCTGTCACTATTTGAGGCAAGAATAACAGGGCACAATGTATGAATTACAAGATTTCGAGGATAAATACAATGCTTTTATATATCAAGTAAAATATTATTTAGATATCAGCTTTCCAATGCTTGGATGTATTTTTAAACCTAGATAGTCGCTTTTAAAACCTCGGCTAGGTCCCGAAATCTGGAATCTTAACAATGAAGTACAATCCATGTATTCTAAGACCAAAGATTTAGACTCTTCTCATCATCAGCGTTGTTATTATAGGCATTTAAAACGCATTTACAGAAAGGCAATCCGTCAATCAAAGTCAATTGCTGTTCTTAGAAAATATCAAACTCATCCAATAAATTCAAGACAATTTGGGAAATTATCAACAAAATAAAGCCACAGCAAAAACTGAAAATATTGAAGTTGCTTTAATAAAACCTGTGTTTTAATTCAAAATCCTGTTGAAGTTGCAAACATTTTCAATTCATTTTATTCCAAAATTTGCCAGGGTCTAAATCTTCAAAGTAATAATTCTTCAGGCATACACTTTGATAATAAGAGTCTTTTTAGTAAGAACCAGAGCTCACTTTTCCTGTTTAAGACGTCGGAAGCAGAGGCTACACATGACATCATGTCCCTAAAACCAAAGTCTTCTTCTGGTTCTGATGAAGTTTCGACTAGGCTTCTGAGGGGCGTATGTGATTTGGTTTCTGAACCGTTATTATACCTCATTAACCTTTCCTTTTCCCTGGGCAAATAGCACTGAAACACTCAATAGTCAGACCTCTTTTCAAAAAGGGTGAAAAAAATGACTGCAATATTTACAGACCCATCTCTTTATCCTCCAGTATCTCCAAAGTTTTTGAAAGAGTATTTCTGTTCAGGCTCTCTGATTTTATTGAGAAAAATGCAGTTCTGACCTCCAGTAAATTTGGCTTTGTCAAGCGAAAGTTCACAGCTGACGCCATATACTCTTCAGTTTCGTCAATTGTCCAGAAACTTGATTCTAGTAATTCAGTTGCTGGAATATTCTTCGATTTAACGAAGGCGTTTGACGTCATTGATCACAGCATCCTGTTAGAAAAGCTTTCCTGTATTGGCGTGAGAGGTGTAAGTCACTTATGGATTACCAGTTACCATTGCGGTAGAACTCAAGTGGTCAAAACTCCGTCTATTTGGCTGTTAAAAATAGGCGCATCATCAATAGAAACCGTCACCAAAGGCGTCCCCAGGGTTAAGTGTTTGGACCAATCCTCTTTCTACTTTTTATCAATGACCTTCCGGAAATCGTTACTCACGCAAACATCTGTCTCTTTGCTGACGATACATCACTCACCGTATCTAAATATAGTGGCCAAAATATTGAGATTAAGGTATACGAGGAGACCAGCTCTTTGCTACGATGGTTTGAAGAGAACCGTTTGTTGTTGAATGCCCCAAAGACAGAAATAGTTTACTTTCAGATAAGTAACTTGAGAAAACCTGATGATAACACGTTTTTGGTTGGTGAAATTGAAATCGAACCCTATTCTGTAATTAAATTTCTCGGAATACACGTTGACAGGAATTTGAACTTCAGCACACACATATATGCAGTCTGTCGTAGACTCAGTTCTGGAATATTTGTGCTGAGGAGCCTTTCCAAAATTTCAGACAAAGACGTTCTATTAACAGCTTACTACGGCCTAATGTACCCTTTTTTAACTTATGCTGTCACAATGTGGGGGCATGAATCCGTTAGAACTGCGTTTGTTTTCAAACTCCAGAAAAGTGCTATCCGAGCTCTTTTTAAAGCCACGTAGATTCTCATGCAAATCTCTTTTTCTAAACAACATCATGACTTTCCCATCTAATAACATTTTATCTACTCTCTTATTCGTACATAAAAATATTGATCTCTTTATAAAGAATTGCATAATCATCCGTACAATCTCCGTAAAAACAACAACATTCCCATTCCTTTTCATAAAACTGCCTTTTTTGAAAAACACCTGTATTACAACTGAATCAAGCTCACGGACAGATTCGACCGGTTGCGAATCAACGATAGAGACGGCAACGAATTGACGGACATCACGCCGGACGTTATGCTGTAGTTGTACGAGGAGTGTATGCAAAACAGTCGTTACTACACGCTCAACATGCGGCTTATCAGAGGGTTCTTTTCGTCTGTCAAAGAACAGGGTCTGGCCGGCATCGACGACTTCAAAAACAAGATACACACGAACTACAGTATCGATCTGAACACGTTCCTGGATAAATTGCCGTCGAATGCGATGCGTAATCCAATGTGGAACTCATCACTTAATGCCACCATACGTGTATGGCTTGGCCGGTGAGTTAATGCCATCGTACGTGTGTGGGTGGGCGGGTGGATCAATACCCCCGTAAGTGTATGAGTGGGCGGGCAAGATAAATCTGGGAATCTCGCAACGCCTGAGCTATCCGAAATCGAAGTCGGAAACGAAAAAGCTGAACGAGCAGAAGTTGAAAATGTGTACCGGAGAGATGTCCACCGACTATCTGGTGGAAACTCAACGACGAAGGAACACTAGGAAGTCAAACGCGCCGAAATCCGATACATGGCGATCGGCCACCGTGCACGTCACCAACGCCAGCCGTAAGCGCCAGGAAACGCCGCCGCGTGTCGGCGAACAAGCGGAGGGTCGAAAAAGGATGAAACGGGACGGTATTGCGTGCGGCGAGCGTGTGGTCGGTGTTACGGAAGTCGGCCGGCCGAGAGTTTCGGTGGCCGACGCGTCGGGGTCTAGACACACGGATCTTGGTAGCAAGGACGTCAAGAAGTCGGGTCTTCTAGAGAAGTTGGAGCAAGGCGAGAGGAACGGACCGTCGACGTTCAACCAAGTGTCCGTGTTGTATCTACCACTGATCAAGGTGTTGTCTAATACCGTACAGAAGCTACAGGTGGAACACGTGCACGTGGAATCGTTGAAGACGGCACCGCGTGACGCTTTCGGATTCGTGTGTATGAAGTATGTGAGCAACATTTCGACCGCCGGCAAGAATATGTTGTTCACTGATCGAGTTGTGGTGTCGTATAGACACGTGCACAGGATCGTCGACGCGGTGGAGCGGGGATCGACGCATTGACTCACGACGCGACTATCGATCCGTTGGTGTTGTTCGACGACGGTTCCTGTACAGAGCCGACGGCAGTGACGGACTAACGCGAATGGATGTATGTAGTGATCAACAACGCGGTCACGTCGTGGAGAATTCAGCGTCGCCGGCTGGTGGAATTCCTAGTGTACCTGAAAAACGTGTGCCACCCGTACGCGTGGGTAAAAATGATCGGCCGCTATCTTTGCGTGTACTACTACGAGGGAGTACCGCTGTTACGCTGCGAACGCGGTGAAATGATGTTCCGTGTCCTGGAAGACCGTATGAACGAAAACCGGGATGCGGGTAAGACCGCAATTACGTTGAACGACATCGATTGTTTGTTTTTCAGCTGACACGAACTGGATATGCTGGCGTTGTCTCCGGCAGCGTCGTAGTACGATCAGAACGAACGTATAGACGCGACCAACCGTCTGATCGACCGTTGGTTCATGCGTTCTCATGACGATGGTGGTTTCGACGACGCGGACCACTGCTCGTTGTTGGCGAAACACCTGGACCAGTACACGGAATACACGGCACCGGCCAAACGCAGTGTATCGGTGAACGCTAGGAAATCGGCCTGCATCAACGTGCACTACCAACGAGCCGCTGAACTGATACGCAGTTTCAGCATATTCGTCGATCCCGACGGGTACGAAAGGACGACGGCCAGACAGGTGGAGAGAGAACACGGAATACCCGAGTGGGTCACCCTTAGAGACTTCGCGAGAACCCGCGCCGAACTTAATAATTGTCCTCAGCCGGAAGACGACGGCAATCCGACGGATCGCTCGTTAGCCTTCTATATATTACGTACGGTGTTCGCCGACGTGGCCAGCTACAACGTCGAAGATGCGAACGTGTTGGACACATCGGTCGATCTGAATCTATCGTTCAGTTACAGCTTTTCACTGACATTTGTAGACAGAACAAAATCCGGACTGGACATAATCGTGCCA
Organism: Stictocephala bisonia; assembly: GCA_035578905.1. NCBI lineage: Eukaryota > Metazoa > Arthropoda > Insecta > Hemiptera > Membracidae > Stictocephala > Stictocephala bisonia. The sequence goes on from JAQJVL010002550.1 coordinate 83,447, forward strand.
CCAGCGAAGAACGCACCCAACGTGTGTTGTTGGGACGTCGAAGGTAATCCCACCACGGTCATGTTCATGGTGTGTACAATACGGAAGAAATGCGACGTCAGCAGTCGCGGTGACCAAACGGAAGACTCGCCGCAGGAGGACCTGGACGAAATGTTGCGTGCATCGTCGGACGTACGAATGGTGCTTAGAAACGACGGTAAATCCGGCACGGATCCGAATTCGTCTCGTGGACGGTCAGAGTCGACGGCGCAACGCGATTCACTGGCTTTTCCACCGTTCAGAAAGCTGTCGGTGGTGCGAAGTGAAGACGGCAACTACCACGGCAACTGCTGAGGATAAATTTAGCCATTTCAACGACATCTTCCTGTTTTTATTAAATTTGACGTGTCCTGTGACAACAAAAAATCACTGATCAAATAAAAAACAAATTTCATGGATAACTCCTGGCATTCTGGTTTCGAGGGAGAGGGTAAAATTTCTCTCTCAAATTGCCAAGAATTGCCAGGATGAAATTTGTTTGGCTTATTTCAGGCGATATAAAAGCACGTACAGAAAGGTGGTTAAAGCAGCCAAGGCGTACGAAGTGACGAAATCACCCAGAAACACGACCAATATTTCAAAAACAGCTTGGAAAATCATCAACTGCAAACCTGATTTTCCTACAACAAAATAAATTCAATTGTACGGAAAATGGGCTCATTGACGACCCTCTACGGGTGGCTAATGAGTTTAATACCTTTTTCACTTCAGTTGCAGAAAGGGGTAAAGCTTAAACGAGAAACCATGCAATACCAGTTTGTGCTCGGTCTACGGCTGATTCGATGGTATTTGCACCTGTCACGGAGCAAGATGTTGCCTGCGTCATTTCTCTTCTACCATAAAAAAAAAAACAAACGATTTAAATTTCTTGTCAACGTGGCTAGTCAAACAGTGTGCGCAGCACCTAATACGCCCGCTGACTGAAATAATAAATGCCTCCTTCATGGAGGGAATTTTTCCTTCTCAATTAAAATTAGCACAGGTGATTCCGATCTTCAAAAAGGATGATCCTCAATCAATAAATAATTACCATCCAATTGCAATCGTTGCGGTGTTCAGCAAGATTTTCGAAAAATTGTTTTTTGACCAGTTGAATCTTTTCTTAGACAAGCACAACCCACTGTCTAACGACCAATTTGGTTTTAGGACAGGCAAATCGACAGTAGATGCAGTGGTGAGCCTTGTGGACAAAATTGTGGAGGGCTTGGAAGGTCATGACAATACTCTAAGTATCTTTCTAGACCTCTCCAAAGCCTTCGATTGCGTAGACCATGACATTCTCTTACGAAAAATGGAAGTTTATGGTATTCGCGGAGTGCCACTACAGTGGCTATTCTCATTCCTAAACAATAGAGTACAATGCGTGCAAGTCAACCACAACCTTTCCTCTAAATTGCAACTGAGATACGGCGTCCCTCAGGGATCAATTCTCAGCCCTCTCCTTTTCTTGGTATACGTTAACGATACTGGTTTGTCACTACAGCACGAGAAACTAGTGCAGTATGCTGACGACACGACTCTCCTGCTCAAATCAAAGTCGAAAGAAATTCTGGAATTACACGCGTACGAAGATCTAAACAGATGCATCCAACATTTTGAACAAATAAACCTTCGGAGCAATGCCCCAAAATCAAACTTCATAAATTTTTGCCTCAGAACCAGGGACCCGGATGATAACCCAGTAGTACTGCTGGACGACGTCACCCTTAAAGGAAGCTGTTTCGGTGAGGTTTTTGGGAATCCACCTGGATAAGGGGTTGTCATGGATTTATCACGTAGACAGTGTTTGTTCAAGAGTCTCTTCTGGAATTTTTGCATTGCGAAGGCTTTCAAAATACTGTCCAACCCAAATTTTAGTGACGGCCTACTACGGCCTGATCTTTCCACATCTTTCCTATGGCATCGCCCTTTGGGGTGGATGCTCAAAGAAGGATTTTTGAGAGTATTCTTGTTGCAAAAGAGAGCAGTTCGTTTGATACTTAAGCTAAAGCAGAGAGAGCCGTGTAAGCCAGGTTTCATGGAACTGGGGCTGTTAACCCTATTCTGCCTCTACATATTAGAAGCAGCAATATTTTGTCTGTCCAAATGCAGCCTCACACGGGGCAGCGACTTACATACCAACAACACCAGAGGCAGGGATAACATTCGCACTGGACAACACAGAACGAATGTTTACGGAGGCCTGCCTTCACAGGCAGGGGCCGTGTTTGTTAATGGACTACCAGCCGAAATTAAACATGCTCCTACTGCGCAGGCCTGCAAGGCTAGGATAAAGCGCCACCTTGTGTCTCGAGCTTACTACTCTGTGGGTGAGTATCTATAATAATAATAAATGTTTTATTGCTTATTTTTACATTTGTATAATGCATCGCAATCGTAATTTCTATGAAATATTTGAACTAAGCTAAAATTATTCATCCTCGCTTACATCCAGATCCACATTCATACATACAATAAGCATGCATGCACACACCCATTCTTTCAAAAAGAGAAAAAAAATGTTTCCCACCCAGCCAGCCTACTCTTGCAATTTTACTAGATATCCCAGTTATGTGCCAAAAACTCGTCCGAATTGTAGAATGCCTCTGCAATCAACACTTGCTTCAGACGAGATTTGAACGCCTTCAGCGTAGGAGCATATTTGATTGAATTTGGCAGCTTGTTGACAAATTGAACACCTGCCTGTGCGGGCAATCGTTCGTAAGCTACCATCCTGTGTCTCCCAATTCGGTAGTCACCCCTGCCTCTATCTCATAAGAGTGTATGTCGCAACCTCTTATGGACTCGCATTTTGATTTAAAAAAGAGACATGTTTCAAGAATGTAGAGGCAGGGTAATGTCAACAAGTTCAGGTTTTTGAATGCTGCTCTGCACGTCTCTCTCTGCCTAAGTTTTGCGATTATTCGAACCGCTCTTTTTTGAAGAACAAACATTCTTGAGAGGTTTGCTTTGGAGCAACCTCCCCACACCAGTCCGTAGGAGAGATGTGGGGTGGTTGCTCCACACCGGGTCCGTAGGAGAGATCTTTCCAGTCGTTAGAGGCGAGCTTACTCTTGGCCCAGAGAATGATCCAGCTGTGTGAAGGGAGGGAAGATCATGATAGGTTAATTGCATAAATGAGTGGGTGAATGAGGTAAAAAACCTGTATGTCCGAAAGAGGTATGAATGTGTTTTGCATGTCACAATGTTAAACATTATAAATTATTGACTCATTGTATGTAACATTGTTTTTATCGATGCAATAAAGATATATTATTATTATTATTATTACCACGTGTACTACATGAGAAACGACGCGATGCTGTTGCGCACGTTGCGCAGGCTGAGAGGTGACGGAGATTTGTAGCCACCTAACATGTCGAACGCCGTGCGGTTGGCGAACGACGACTACGTGTTCGTGTGTAAACCCGAGGTGAGCCCTTACGACGCGCTGGATCACATGCGAACGAGAATAACTACGTTCGAGGTGAATCCCGGCGAGCGTGTCGTAACGATTGACACACGCGTGCGCGGCACATCGGACAAGTACGATGGAGTGAAAGTGGTGAACAGTTTCGGCCAGAAAGGGTTGGCACTTATCAAAGACCTACGACCGTTCGACGTGCAACGTTCCTGTTCAACTGGTGATGAATAACTGTTCATTCGTGTCAAGACAACCTATCGGGCAGTACTTGCAGATGAAGAAAAACATGTTCGCAGTAGCAGTAAACCGACCAGCGTGGGATATTCGGCAGTGTTTTTCACAGAAACAGAACAGGTGACAAAGTCTTGGCCGGTCAGGTCAGATTTGACGATGCGTTTGGTCATCCATAACGTTGGGACTGACGACGTTTCAGAACCTCAAAAGCTCCTTGGACAACGTGTACAATCCGTACGGTCTGCTCATTCCCCCACAGGCCCGTCAGATATTGAGTCTTTACAGTGCATAGGCGTAGCGTACAGTTTTTCCGGCGACAGCACTGTGCCGTTCGCGTCGTGAAACGAAGTCAGAATGTTGTTGGACATCTACGACGTGTACAGCCGAACGCCGAAACCGATCGGTGCGGCCGGCAGTAAAAACTGTAGCAAAGCGCTGTTGGACGTTCTGGACGCGATGAGCAGCGATGACAAGATACGTCGACTTATCGAAGTAGGTGTGCTGTCGTCACCGTCGGAGAAGAAAGAGGAGGAAAGAAACTATAAAGACGATGCTACTGCGGCCGACGTGTTTCGGCGATGGCGAAACACGCGCGCGCTCCGTTTACAACGGCAGTGGATCAAAGTGTTCAACGATGGTTCTGGATGACTTAGCGGTCATCTTGAAACGCCCTGTGATGTTCCGGACTTCGTATTGTGCACCTATGACTCGGCGAGATGTGAATACGAGACCGTGAAACTGTACGGAGAGCCTAGTTTAATCGTAGACGCTCTTCGACCTTACGATCTACTCGACGGGTGTCACGACGATGACAGAAGCCGGACACGTTAGTGATAATTGTTGTTGTTTTGTCGGCCGTTGGGCCTGAAAGGCATAAATGCCATGTAACTGGATGTGTTTTGATTTCTTTCTCTCGTCCCTATCAACTCGAGGAGGTGGCACTGATCAGAGCCGAAATAAGTGAACTGAGTATCGACGGTTCGGCCGCATCGCTCACTTTATCTATCATTAAATAATTGTACATAATTGTACATTAAATATTGTGGCAATTATCCATACAAATATTTGTATGGATAATTGCCACTGTACATGTATCAATAACCACCTCTATATGTGCCCCAAAGCAGAATGATTTAAATCTTTCTATGACGGTATATAAAAAAACAAAAACTTTCTGCAAGTACTACATTATGGTACCAATAGTGTAAAATATCAACTGGAAAACAAATATTAGTTATATTCTTTATTTCCCAGCTATAGAATGTTGCCTAAAGATGTTTACCTAAATAGTGAGTGAAGTGAATAAAACCCAAGTAAAAGCTCGAAGTATTTGCTCACGAGTACAGTATAAGCTTGTCAACCAAGTGAATAAAACAGGCAATAACTTTAAACCTTTTACTTAACGTTGACGAGGAATTACTAGGGAAATAATTGCGAGTAAATACTTGGATGGAAGTATATTGTCTCGTTCTGTCTGTTACCTGATCTTGTTATCTGATAATTTCTGTGTCATAGCATATCATATTTTTATTTTTACTGTAGTTTATTGTTGTTACCTATATATTATTGTTACCATCTATCGTAGTATATTGTTACTCGTATATTATTGTTGTTGTTTCTTTTATCGTAGTTTATTGCTGTTACCTTCTATAGTCATCATTTATATATCTTTGTTATCTAATTGTAATCTTTGTAAAATGTTGTATCTTTGTCGCATGCATATATCACTGTTAATATATTGTAAAATGGTGTTCACCGTTGGAATAAATAAATAAATAAATAAACTTCGTGGAGCCAAGTAAATACTTTTGAATCGCTGCAGGTCTTAACGTGCTTGTCTAACATCCGTTCGTGCGACGCTTGCTTATCACACGTGTTTACTGTTCACGTGGTCTGTTCATATTTGAGTAGTGATTGAGGGACCGACTCACCTGTAGATGTTCCAGAGGGTACCTTAAACTGACTCGTTTGAAAATCAAACAAGGAAAGATGCAACAAAGACAACTATGTAAAATATGGTTCTATAGCTACCATAGAAGAAGATTCTGCAATAAAAGACCTATTTTGTAAAAAATAAATGTTCTATCACCCAATCGTTTATCCTGTATCTAAAAAAAAGTAATAAAATAAAAAAATATACAAAAATAGAAAAATAAAAATTGTACAAGTTACCTGCACATGAGTACGTAAACTTGTATGTATCGCAGGTGCCTCACCGTATGTGTGAGTGTGCGCAGCATGCTGGCACATGCTCATGTTTGAAGCACACTGTATACTTTCCAAGATGGCGGCGGGTAGTAAGGAAGCGTCTTCTTCTAGTCCGCTCAAAAATCGTATTATTCATGATATTAAGTGTGTAGTGTCGAAAAATTGTGAGAAATGGAATTATTTGTGATAACTGTGATCGGTGGCTGCATTTCAGATGTGCTAATATCGTCGATGAAGACAATCTGACTGATGAAAACCTAGAATGGAAGTGTCAGTTTTGTGATGGCAACACTCTAACCTCATCAAACATTGATGAGCATGTGGATAATTCAACTGTAAGTAACGAAATAAACTCTTTACTGGCAAAAATTAACACTCTGAAAGAAGATAATGAACAGTTAAAAAATGAAATTATGATGTTGAGAAGAAATTGTGAGAGTTCTGATCGTGAACTGAGTAAACATTCAGTCTCTGACAACCTCTGAAACTTCGGTTAGTAGTATTGTTTGTTTATATTTGCATGTATGTATATTTTTTCAGTATTTATTCAGATTTATTTATTTGCACTCTACTGTTATTCAACTCTATATTAATCTATGTCTACTCAAAGAAATTAAACCTCTGATAGTTAGGCCTAAGTCAGTTGATCTAGTATTGTATGTCTATTGCTGCATTCATGCATGTTTATTCAGTATTAATTTAAATTATTTATTTATTTGCACTTTACTATTATTCAGCTCTAATATTGATCCATGTCTAAATAAATAAATAAATAAATCAAATTTTATTGTCATTAAGCAACAAACATGAGCAATAGACAACGTCAACTTACAACTAATTATTGGCTAAATTAAATAATGATACAGTTGAGCATAGCACAAATCAATCATATCATACAGATAAAAACATTTCAATATTTAAATAACCACAAATTTTAAACACTAATAAATAAACCAGTTTAAAAGTATAAAATTACATTAACACCTATGTACACAAAATCTCTATAAACAAACCATATTTATATAAATAATGACAATGTATTTCAGTTTAAAAATAAAAATTACAGTACAGAATGAAAACTCTAGTTATATAGAAGAAGTTATAATGTACATTATTGTACAAGTATAATAATCAAATAAATAAATATACAAATATTCAAGGAACTTAAAACTATATATCCACGACTATACTATGGTCAAAGAATTCACTAAGAGAATAAATAAATAAATCAAATTTTATTGTCATTAAGCAACAAACATGAGCAATAGACAACGTCAACTTACAACTAATTATTGGCTAAATTAAATAATGATACAGTTGAGCATAGCACAAATCAATCATATCATACAGATAAAAACATTTCAATATTAAAATAACCACAAATTTTAAACACTAATAAATAAACCAGTTTAAAATTACATTAACACCTATGTACACAAAATCACTATAAACAAACCATATTTATATAAATAATGACAATGTATTTCAGTTTAAAAATAAAAATTACAATACAGAATCAAAACTCTAGTTATATAGAAGAAGTTATAATGTACATTATTGTACAAGTATACTTAAAGACATGCAACCTCTAAAAGTAAAGTTAGTTGGTCTAGTATTGTATGTCCATACCTACATATATGCATGTCTATTCAGTACTAATTTTAATTATTTATGTATCTGCATTTTATTACTATTTATCTCTTGCATTAGTCTGCGTATACTCAAAGAATTGCAACCTCTGAAAGTTAAGTTAGTTGGTCTAGGATTGTTTGTCTATATCTGCATACATGCAAGTTTATTCAGTATTAATTTAAATTATTTATTTATTTGCACTTTACTATTATTAAGCTCTAATAGTAATCCACATCTACTTAAAGAAATGCAACCTCTGAAAGTTAAGTTGTTTAGTCTAGTACTGTATGTCCATACCTCCATATATGCATATCTATTCTGTATTAATTTTAATTATTTATTTATTTGCATTTTACTACTATTTATCTCTTATATTAGTTTGCGTATACTCAAAGAAATGCAACCTCGGAAAATGAAGTTAGTTGGTCTAGTATTGTTTGTACATAGCTACGTATATGCATGTCTATTCGGTATTAATTTAAATTATTTATTTATTTGTAAATGATAGGATCAGATAGAAGATTAAGTATTTATTATCAAAACGTGAGGGGATTGAAATCTAAAACTACAGATTTTTGTTTAAACGTTTTAAGTAGTAACTGGGACATAATAGCTTTAACAGAAACTTGGTTAGAATATTCAGTGTTTAACGCAGAACTGTTTTCCGATGACTATCAAGTATACCGGGACAGGTGTAGAGTGCGAACAGGAAAGTCAAGGGGAGGAGGAGTGTTAGTAGCAGTTAAACATTTTATTAAAGTGCTGAGACTTTATGATTTGGAAAATGAGGGAGAAAATTTATGGTTAAAACTAGAATTAGCAAACAAATCATCAATAATGTTATGTTGTACATACTTTGTTCCTAATGCACCTTTAGTTGATTACATCTCATTTTTTGAAAAACTAGATTCATTTAATTTGAAAAAAGAAAAACTCTTAATTCTTGGAGATTTTAATTTACCAGTTACCGGAGTGGACTACAACTTACAGTCCGGAAACGAAATATGTAAACAGTTATTATTTTTTATGAAAACATTTAACTTAAATTTACATAATAACGTTACCAACAAACTGGGAAAAACTCTAGATTTAGTATTATCAGATATGATAGATGTAATTGTTGATGAAGATTGCTGTCCCATCGTGAATGTAGATAATCACCACCCCCTGCTCAATATTATTCTCAGTGTCTCTGTTTGTAAATATAATGATAATTTTGATAATGTTTTTAATATATTTAATTACAAAAAAAGCAGATTTTTTTAAAATATACACATCTTTAAGAGATATAGATTGGTCTGATTTGTTAAATGCATGTAATGTTGATGAGGCTGTTGATTGTTTCTATAGTAATTTATATGATGTTATGAATCAGTGTGTACCCGTTTATCGTAAATCTAAATCTAAGTATCCGCCTTGGTTTGAAGGTAAATTGATTAATTTGATTAAGAAAAAAAAATATAGTTAGACGAAAATATTTGAAGTACAGAATTTCTGGCACTTTTAATGAATATAAAGAAATAAGAAGTAAAATTAAAGTTGATGTAAAGAAAGCATTCCAAAATCACATTAATAATATAGAAAACAATTTAAAGTTGAACCCTAAATCTTTTTGGAATGTGATTAATAAGCTGAGATTGACGGATGGCAGACCGGCTGTTATGAGACTAGATGGGGAAGAGGTAGAGGGCCCCGCACAGATAGCTGAAAAGTTTGCACAGTACTTTAGCTCGGTGTATGACCACTTGTCCTATGTAGGTTAGCCTAGTACTAGGAAATATGTAACCTAACTTGGTAAAACCTTCAAATCATG
>JAQJVL010002551.1:0-92777 GCA_035578905.1 Stictocephala bisonia
AATCGAAACACATTTACTTATTCCTTCCCTTATCTCCCAAAAACCTTTTCATTAATTTCTTTTTCCTGTGTATTTACACCTTGTAGTTCTTGCTTCCTGATCAAAATGTTCTATTTCTAAATTTTAATCTAAAAGCATGTTTGTTATTGATTTTTTCTTCTAAAATGTTACATTGATTCAAGTCCTTCTTAGTTTCTTTTATCCAGTTCATCTTCAATTTCCTTGAGTTGACTATGTTAAATCTCTTTTAATAACCCTTTCTTCCCTCATTCTATGTAGTTGTCTGTATAATTTTAAGCCTTTTTTAACTAAAAACCTCTGTGATAGTGTCTGGTTTTTTGTAGAGTTCCTTTTAGGTTGTTTCATCCAAACTCTGTTTCTAAAGACTGCACTGTGGATATTTCGAAGTAGTTGCTTTTCTTGTTTTCGATAAATAAAGTGACAAATTAATTTTAAATAAGTTGAATTCAGGTTATAATTTTAAAATATACTTTTTTTTCTAAAATAGGACAGTTTTAAATTTTACTCTCTTGTAATTAAACTTTAATATTCTGTTATATTAGGCAGCAATGCCATACATTTTGTAATATATATATATATGTCTTAGTAATATTTGATATTATTTTATCTTGTATAATCATATTATTGTATATATGTTGCACAGGATGTTGATAAATCTGTTGTTACTGTGTTATAAGTAAAGAATTATTTTACTCTGTGTTCATAGATCTAAAACTAATAAAACATACAAAGCAGATACATAACTAAAACAATTGTTTCATGTTGAAATAAATGATTCACAGTTAATTTAGTTTATATAATGAAAAAAACTGTATTTTAGTTAATCCATTAATTGAAAACTATGCAAAACAAATGATTTTAAGCTGTTAAGGTACATAGCTCAGTTCAATATCGTAATTTTCTAGTTTGTATATAACTTATTATTAATTAATTACTAATGAAATCAAAAATCACAGTAACAAATAAGAATTAATTATTGTAACGTTGTTGTAATAAAATGTGATTTTAATCAAGATACATTATTTCGTATTTATATATTTACAATAGGTCCTCACCTACGTCAAGACATTCAAAACAATGTTCACTGCTTAAAAATCGTGTGCTGAAATATTTTGTTGGAAACTTGAAATCTTCAGAGCATGTGTCAAAATTAAAATTTAAACCGTGTAGTCTCACAGTCCCACTTCAGATGGTAGACTTCATTTATCTGTTTTCCATTTTACTTCAGTGTTCCACTATTCTCTCCTTTTCCCGTTAATTTTGATGAAGGTATAGCGGGATATAAATTGTAGTTTTTCATTAAGTACAAGCTCTTGTTCCTCGTTGTTCTTGAAATAATTTATAAATTTCATAGTTTTCTAAAGCAGAGGCTTCCAACCTTTTATCTCCAAGGACAACTAGATACTAAATAAAAATATTGGCAGACCACAAGTTATCCTTATATATAATACGTGAAGTCGTTTTTTATCAACACAACTTCTCTCTTATTTCTTGATCAATTTAAACAATTGGGGTGTCAAAAAATTTGCCTCTGTTCGTAGTTATGCAATAAGGTTTTAATTATTTAATATTGTCACCCTGAAGGATATGGGAAGCCCTCAAAGTACCTTTTTCAGCCATAAGAATAACATGGAAGGAGATTTAATGAGTTGTACAGCAACAGCTGTTAGAATGTAAACAATGGTGTTTGTATTATTGAGGTGATTAGATCTTTCATAATGTTAAGCCAGGGAAGGTTATGAGCGTTACGGTGGTTTTATTCACATTTGATTGTAGGGCTCCGTTCTACTGGACTTGGAAGTTTCAATGGTTATCTAGTGCAGGTATTTTCTTTATTTAATTAATACTCGGCTGTTAAACAAAAGCAAATTAAACAGGCAAAGTAATAACATTTGGTGTTTCCACTATTAAATAGATAGCTAGCTACACAAGTATTATAAGTGAAATACAGTAAATAAATTTAATACTTTGATTTTACAATATATGTTGATAACTTACTATTATTTGTAGTCAACAGTTACTGGCCGAGGTGTAACGACCTCAGTGAGTAGCAGGGTTGATATGCAAGTGTGCAGGGGTGTCACATAGTTTTAAATTAAAAAAGAAAATATTTTAAAGTTGTATTAACATTTTAATAAATTTAACATGGAAAACGTGTTTCAAACATTTTAGTAAGAAGTATACGATAAAACATAGTAAAACGCCTGTATTATGCTAAGTTCCTCCACGATAACTTGGTCTTGCAGTTCACTAGTAAATTTGTTAAAGTATAATATGCTTGTATACAGTTTACAAATATATTATTATAAATGCTTCTTCTTTTTTATTTAAGGGAGTGAAATTCTCAATTTTGGTAAAAAAACTGCAAAATTTTGATTGCGAGTTTGATGAGTTGAACTACTTTTTTTATTGCAAATACTTTTTCTAATATTTTAATTTATCTAAAACTAATGTAACAAAACATTGTTACAATATTGAACTTCTACATGGCTCAATTTTGTTCATATGAAAGTGGTACATATTTGCACTGAATAATATATTTATGGATTTCATTCTCACCCCTTGGAAAATACTTAATGTTCAAAATACATTTTTTTGTAGCCCAACAAATCCAGTAGTCGGCATAGACTTCTTGCGAAGGAAGTGGTTCAAAACACAGGAGAAATAATCAGTAGGAAAATACTCTGGGGACAACTACATTACAAATCAAAACCAAGAAACAAAAATAGGAAGAATAAGAAGAAGCCAAGAATAAGCCACATAAAGGAAGAACTTTAAATCTCTAAAAGAATGACTGCCAGGAAAACATGAAACAGTAGAACTCCACCTAGAACTGACTGGAATGGTCTAATGATAAAATAAAATAGATGTGTTGAAATGATGTGAAATAACGTAGATGAATAACCAAGGTAACAAAATAGATTTCATAACAATATATTCTATGTAATATCTGCATACTCAATCTGTTTATTTAGTCATGCTTTGTCCATCTGTACTACAGGTATGTATAGACAACAGCTGTTCATGTCAGACGCTGTCGTGTTTACAATGTTCACATTTTTATCTTTGTTCACAAATTGTACTGTTTCTTTGATTGTTTATATTGTCTTTAGTGTACTATGTTTGTATTTAGAACAAGGTTCTGTTATTTTCTGTATACTATCATTGCTTAAAAAATGTTTTTTCAGGTTTTAATTAGATGTGTGGGTTTTGTTCTTAAATGTACATTTTCTTCCGGAATGAAACGTTCTCTACTTGTTCAGAAACACGATGCATACTAAATACATGTAGGTTTACTTCTCAGTATTTCTTTTTTCATGGGTTAGACTGGACATATTTTCGGTTTTTGCATTATTTTGTTTCAAAAAATTTCTAAAATAGGATACAATTAAATACACCAATATCCAACTGATTCTCTCTTCCAAGAAGAATCAGTTGTAAAAAGCTAAAAACATAAACTAAAACCGTGAAAATGTCAGATAAGCATTTCTCGAGGAGGGAAAACCAACATCACAGCTATAATGCTAGCACATCTGTATGGGGGGGGGGGAGAACTGACATCACAGATAAAATGCTAGCACATCCTTGAAGAGGGAAAACCAACAATACAGTTAGCATGCTAGCACTGTGTCCTGTCCGGCAAATGTCCTTCTGAACGGTAAACTAGTGGCAACTATGGCTTTCAAACACTCCTGGAACAGTGTACCCTTTTAAGCCATTGTTACTCCTTCAGTGAATAAGTTGAATATTCATGTTGTACCATATTTTACTGGCAAAGATGATTTCCCTTATCCTCTCAATAAAGATCATTTATATATAATTCATAATTGAGGTAGTAATTCATTCAAATTGTTTCTCACCCATTACTGCACTGGATATTCTTACGTAACAGCAGTCTTTATTTGAGCATTTATTATTTAATTACTGTTTATTACTTATTCATAAAACATAATAAAAAAGCAATCAATGATAAGTTCACAAAAACATAACATTACAAACACAAAAACTTTTTATTTACATAACACAATATTCAGCGACAATATATTTTACAGAAGGCAGTTCATTATTGAGCTAGACATAATTATAAGAATGTAGCTTATTTAATGTACACAAAGTAAGGAAAATTTTGAATTATATGATCACATGATCAAATACAGTAAAATTACTAACATAATTAAATTTTATGAATTCTTGATTTTAAACAAGATAAAATTGTAGTGCTAAACAAAAGAGTGATGTAACTATGAAAACATAACATATAAGAGAACATTTTGTACTCTATGATCGCATGACAAATATGTCTAATTTAAAGAAACTAAACAGTATTGAAATTAATTTTTTCTGAATTCTAAGTTAATAATTAATTAAAATATAATAGTTATTACAAAAATAACGATTATTGGCATGATGACTTTTGCTCCTTTATGCCAGTAAAGAAAGCTGACAACTTAATACTACCGAGTGCCTTCACCAGAATGTATTTACTTTAATTTTAACAATATTCCTGAAATTATAACTAAATTTTGCAGCACAGACAATAACTATACATTATGCATTTTGGAAATCAAATTAAAGTATACTTTACTATACATAATAATGATTTAAAATCTTAGTATCGGAGATAAGTTTACTATTATATAGCAAGAACAAAAAAACAGGTTTTTTATTTTAATACTAAAAATATACATAGTTGAAGGAAATTCCTTTATGAAATAACTTAAGTTAACATCAATTAGCTGAGAAATGAGCATCACTTCACCGTAAATCTGTAATAATACAAATTTTACTGACTTATTTACACATAACTTCAGTTGGAGTTTCTTAAGCCATTTTGTTTGGTTCTTGGAGAGGCCTCTTAAAAAGCAAAATGTGAGGTTCTGAAAAATAAAAACAAAAGGACACTGATGTGAGTAATTTCTTATTTAGTTCCCACAAGTACTTTCTGTAAAAATATACCACAAGTGTATGAAATAACATGAATTTTGTTTGCTTAGACTGTGCACCTGCACAAACTTAAACAGTACCTACTAGAAAAAAACTCTAGAAACATTAGCTTAAAATGTATTGAAAATGTGCCTATAGTGTTTGTAGGAAATTACATTTATACACAATTCTAATAGTCCTAACAGCCAAAATGATTTTACAAACAAGTAGTACTTTGTGGCCCCCTCTGGACAGAATGATATTCTGATCCTAAATAAAAAGTTTTTCTAAAAATCATTACTAACTCACAGCCATTAGAACACTGTAAACCTCTTTTTATTTACAAAAAAATTCAAACTGTAATAAATCTCAGTCTTTTTGATCTTATAAAGTATATTTTTAAAAATTCACATTTAATAAAACGTAGCATCAAAAATGACTCATATTAACACCAGAAACAAAAATGCTGCAATTACTCAACACATTAGATTGTGCAAAACTCATAATAGTCACTTAGTAGTTGCACTAAGAGTCTACAACCACTTACGCTTTTGGTGCAAAAATATAACAATAACGTGTTTCTTAACAAATATTATTATTCAAACTAATAACTGAATAACCCCTTTTATTAGTTGGATGAATTTTCTGTATGAAACATGTTTCTTTTAAGTTTTGAGGAAGAATTGTATGTAAAAATGAAATTCAATTCCAATTTTATGATCATAATTATGTAAGAGTTATCTCTCTTCATATGAACTTACATCGGACTTGGCTGTCAATGAGAGCTGTCTGCAACATGACTTTATCAATTATCATAGATTTTTATGGCAATAAATATTAATTTGATTTGATAGGAACATGGTAATATGGTTTAATGAAATTGATCACTATAATATTAAACACAGTAAGACCTTAATAATTCGACACTTGATAGTCCGGAATACCCGATAGTCCGGCACGTCTGGGATCTCAACTTTAGAAATTATGTACAGTACATATAGTGGTCGGGAAAGGTAAAAAGCGTCAGAAGCGAGTTAAAAATTACGAGTGAGTGAATACAACTGCCTGAGGTGATCGCTTCTGAGTACAGTGGCGTTTGTGAGGCGAGTATAGTACATAATCGGACGAACTCGGAGCCGATCGGTAATGCTCGTGCTTCCCTCCACCTCGAAACCATACGGCGCCGGCTGCTACCACCACTACCAAGGTCAGCTGTCGCTCACTTGCCCAGTCTAAATAGGAGGACGCTAATAGCAACTTTGACTGCTTTGTTGACGTTTGTTAGGCTACAATAGGGGACGAGGAAGACTATGATTCAAATATGTATGGCAAATTAACCAATGAAACTATTTAGTAAATTAGTACAGTACAAAATTTTTCATTTTAGTATTGTTAAAAAGCAATTCATGTATGCTTACTGTTCTGAATTATTAATAAAATATTCCTATAACAATATTTACAAAATATATTCAATTTGTTACTTATGGTTTCCCGTTTCACCAAAGTTTTCTAATAAACCTTGATAATCAGGAAATTCAGATAATTCGGAGCAGACTAATCCCCAAATATGCCGAATTTTCAAGGTCTTACTGTAATAATGTTGTATTTTTAGTTCATATTCTATTAAATTTGTGTTCAACATTCACTTGATCATAATTTCTACCAGCAAAAATACGATTACTCTTTAAAATTTATGACCCTAACAATTTTCATTAAAATAAAAAAATTCATATCCATTAGGTGAAAATGTCATTAGGTATCTTCATCCTTCCCAATGATTACTACGAGCACATAGCTCAAGTTATAGAGATCAGACTAATCCATCAAAAAAATGTGATAAAAATGTATGATTGGTTATTCACTTTTTTCATAAAAACAAAAGCAAGCAGCAGTCTAGCACAATTAATGATAGAAACGTTTGTATGTTCTTGCTACTTCTGCAAGTATATTTTATGCACTTTCAGTTTGTTTTCAATCAGGGCTCTAAAGACTTTATAAATGTATAAAGGCCATGCCACACCAAATTTGTTATGGCATCCATCCATTGGATGGATTTTTGAAAAATCGCTCTACATGTCATCATATGAGTTAGGTTACACGGTGGCAGATGGAAGCCACATCTGCAACTCTGGCCACACAGTTTACCTCTGAAGCGATCTTTTTGAAACATGGGCGGCGTGGCTACCCTAGTGCATGTACACAAGCCACTTTTTGTTCAAATGGTTTCAGTCCTATACAACTTTTCAATAAATTTGACATATCTGATGAAATATGGCTGGCGGTGTGACATTGACTTATTCAGTAAAAGTAAACGTCACACAACACAAATTTTTTACAATATAAGCACAAATATATTACAAGTACAAAATGCACAAATATTATGATCGATTTCGGTGGTCTAAGGAAGGTGAGCGTGATTCACCGAAATCTATCACCATAGTATTTGTGCATTTTTGTGCTTATATTGTAATAAATTTGTGTTGTGTGACGTTTACTTGTACTGTATATGTACCAACACATATTATGCTAATTAAAAAACTATTGACTTATTATGTGGATTGACACAGACGCCATGCCACGTTTCGAGTTGTCAATAATGGGTCATGATGTTTACAATGTTATTGCAATGTTTTAAATGTAATGGCTTGCATTACTTAGGATGTTTAAAATTTCAATTATTTTCTTTACTTTGTCTGAAATTTAATAAAGAACAACAACAAAAAATACAAGGTATTTTATATATTAATACCAATAGTATAAACTATCAAAGAACTAGTTCGACTTTTGCACAAAATGACCCATAATGCATTGTGCTTAATGCAATAACCTTCATGCATTGAGGCTTAGTCAAAATGGCAATAACACACTGTGAGTAGTTTTTTACCCACCAATTATTATCTAAAAGTGAAAGTTGATGTATATAGAGCAGTTTAATTGTCCACAACGCTCAAAATAAAGTACCCAAAGTGCGTTGAGAGTATTTTGCTTGTTCAGAACTCCTTATGGTTGAAAAATTCTGACCCTAAATATAAACTAATCAACATTCATAAACAAACTAAGAAGATTTAAAAAATGGTTTTAAAGAAAATCCAATACAAGCAGGCTATCAACAAGCAGGTCCAGACCACACGTTGTGATATTGGATACAACCTCTGGTTGTGTAATGGCTAATGGAACAAGCTCCATATGCCGGCCATTATTTAACACCATCCTTCAACCAATTAGTTATTATTAATCATTTTCACTACAATACAATTATTCAGTTGGGATGCAAGGAGAACAAGCACTAGCATACTATATTTCATGGGTTTACAAAGTTTAGACCCCAAAAAGTTCCTCCCAACATAAAATTTATAAAATTAATTTGTTGTTTATCTTTTAATTTCATGAACCATCGTTTTTCCTACACTACTCTATTTCATGTTTCATTTAATAACCTCAGATAAGAGTATACAGATTTGTTGTTAGCAAATCAACCATCTTATAATTAATTTATTTGCACAATTTATGATTTAATTTTTTAGACAAATGCCAGACGTCTTAATGTACATGACAATTGTTTACCTGGTGTGTGATGCATGTAATGGATCCACCCTTTACTTTGTTGAACACCAATGCCACGCCACTCTTCTTCGGTCATAAGGTGAGTTTTCGGTACAAGTTTAACCATTTCTTTTGGGAGTACAACATGCCTGAAAATAATAGAACAAATATACTTGTAGTTTGTTTTTTTTTTTTAACAAGGTAGGTTTTTCCAACCTAATGACATTCCTTGGTTTCATCTTACATCCTGTATCATGGTATCACGTAACAGAGTATGCTAAGTGAAGAAACGTAGGCTACTGAAGAGTTCAGGGCTAGTATTATTTATTTTGTCAGCACAAGAAATCTGTTGGCATTTTGATAGAAAGAAAATGTTGAGGAAGGTATATATCCCAAGCTGTGGCTAGATTTATAGTTAACAAATAACAGATACACTGTAGGTCTCTATAGAGAATAGTTCATCAAATTCAATCCTCAACCTGCAATTTTTAACACAGATCATTTTTTATAATTTCATAAATAAGAAAAAACTATTCAAGCAACACTGACCTTCAAACTAATTAAACATTATAAAAGCATTGTTAGGCAGAAACTCAAGCCATGGTCGATTAAGTAGGTTGTTTATAAAAGTGCCAATGATCAGCAGTAGAGATTTTGAAACCAGTAAACTGTGGTTACTTCAGTTTAATTTTACATGGTGATACTGAAAGGATTTTCACAAGAATGTATATTGGTAAGCGATGTTGTTATAATGCACAGAAGCTCTTCAACCGTATGTTCTATATTCGGGTGGTGTTAAATGTACAATAGGCTTACTACTGGTAGCTGGACTGCCAAAAACATGACCCTCAACTACAACACCTTTTCTCGGGACCAGACAACATTAACAAGAAGTTATATTAAGGTAGCATTTTCATTTATCTTGCATGTCCTGAACCAAAACATATTCAGGGTTTATTAAATTCAATAATTCTTGGTCCAATAAAGGTTAAACAGATTTACATCTAGTCTACGGTACCTTTCGTAAAATACATAATTCTTTATGAAAAGCTTTTGGTGTCAATATTTTGTTTGTTTTAAAAATATGTGTAAAATGTCACTGATAAATCAATCTAAATTATCATACCTGAGGAGTATGATTTCATCTGCGGAAAACTCGCTTTTTACCGAAAAATTGAAAAACTAGTTTTATATCTGATAGTGAAAAAACCAACTTTTTTAAAAATCGTTATTTTTTGACAACCTTTTTTCCATTTTTCGTGTTTTTTTATGCTGAACACAAATATAACTGGTTTTGTAGTCAAATTATTTTTTCAGCTCGAAAATGCATTTTTTACTGACATAACCTAACTTATCCTAATTGTCTATTTCCTGAACAACAAATTTTTATTTGAGTTAAATTTGAGTGTTTGGCCTCCGTGACGGCCTGTCAGCCGTCACTCCGGCGAGAATATAGGTGAATTCGGTTTTTGTTATTAATAGTTGTTGTATATAATGATCGTGTAATGGCCTTTAATCGCGATTCACCACAATATTAGTTTTTCCGTTATATCTCAAGAAATATTTGTAATAAACCAAAATAGTTTTCAAATTTGTATTCAGGGCAAAAAACACATCAAAATAAAAAAAAGATGATTAAAATACCATTTAAATTAACAGAAATATGACAAAAATACTAAACGTTGACATTGGTTTTTCGAATTTTTTGGTAAAATACGTTATTTCCGCGGAATAAAAAGCATAAGACTATTCTAGACCCATTTCAAGCAAAAGGTTCCAAATTTGTTTGGTGGCAAGAAAGAGCGTAAATACAAAAATTATGAAGATCTGTTGGACTAACCAAACATTAGGTAGCTTAATTCAATAAAATAAAAATGTGAAACTAAATTATTCATAATTTAATCTTACTAAGGCCGCCTACATAAGCTAGGCCTATATTACAAAATTATTTAAATTGTTATTAAAACAAAAATTTATTACTGTTTTGAAAGAAAAACATATCAGTAAGCTAATGTGATTATATTTATGAATGGTAATTTCAACAATATTTCAAACACTTTGACCACTCAACAAGTACCCTTGACAAGTAAAAGTTGATATTGATAGACATAGACTTAATGAGCTAACAACATAATATCATAATACGGTCCACATACAAGCTAACAATCCTGGTTACAATTGAACAATCAGTTGCTTACAATATCTTGATAGTATTAACATTTGATTGGCCAAACTCTTAATTAGACCTTCGTGATTTGGACTAGGCTGCTTACATGTTTTCGTAGGAATATTATTATTTCGTACAAATAGGTTATTGAACAGTTTATACTAATTTATTTACTACCCATGCTAGAATCAGATGAAAGGGCCTACAGGTAGGTATTTGAATTCAAAAACAATAATGCATTATGAATTTACTTAAAATAAGTAAATACTAGTCCACCATGACCAATAGGTTTTTGTAAGAATAGGTTATAATCACAATCAAACAGTTAGTCCTATTATGCGTTCTACAGAACATCTGTATTAAAGGTATCAATTAGGCTATTATTCATTAAAGTTAGTTATGATTTACCTGTACTCGTACTGATCGTCACAGTACTTGTCAGAATAGTAAATGTGTTTTGCAGATGAAGACATAGTTGAGGCAAGAGAATTCCAACTACTTCAACTTCAGAATAGAAACACAACTGTAATCATAAACTGAAAATTCGCCCTGATAATACTAACAGTTCTTCATACAAGAATACAAAATAATAACACCTCCTCGTTGAATAAACAAAGATGCTTTAGATTGTGAATAGCACTTACTTGAAATGTTTAACGTTACACAAATTCAAATTGAACAGACAACAGACCGAACACCGAACCAATGAATATAAGCAAATAGGAAGGAAATAGTGAGAAGGAAAGCAATGTGAATTTTGTCTACAGCTACGATATTTACAAAAAAAAAATCATCATGTCATAGAGGAAAAATACGACTATTTTTATATCAACGTCAATCAAACATTGACATTCAACATCAATTACATACAATCATATACAATTTGCATTTACGTAATATGTATGTATATGAAGATTTTAATTCATTGTAAATTTTGACGCCATTACACTTCTTTATGTTGTTGTAAATAAAGAACTTTTGACTATTGACTATGTAATTTGAATCACTTTGGGCTACGTATTAAAAACATATAGCATCATTGTTCTAAGTAATGTATAGTATTCCAAGAATAGTTATGATTGCATTGCACATTTAATTTAATACTTATAAAAAGTTAATTAATTTGTAATAGTTAATGTTTTATTAAGTTTACTTTCATGCTGGGTCACTTACCGTTGATAGTTATAATTTCAAGTAAACAAAATTTAAACAGAATTTTCAAGATTCAAAAACGGATAATTAGAAGTATAATGAAATTGAGACCTAAAGAATCTTGGCTCGACCATTTTAAGAACTTAGAAATATTAACTGTCCCTTCTCTTTTCATTTTTGAAACAGTCTCATATAACAAAGAAAATAACCTGGTACCTACTCACACTCATAAATACAATACCAGAAATAGGTCAATAAAACCCTCAGGTCAACATAAATTAAAGCTCTTTAAGCAAAAACCAGATTATATTGGGCTCAAATTTTACTCGGATTTGCCCGCCGAATTAAAAGAAATTCAGTGTATTTCTTTAAAATACATTCAAAATACCAAAAGGTCCTCTGAGGTCATTCATACTGTTGATTCTGATCACAATGCCATTGTTTTTAGTTTAGTTAATGATGTCCATTTGTCTCATGTAAATCGACCTAAGAATTTAGTTACATTAGTAATTGATTTTAGTATACAAATTTTCATTCATAGGCTGTCAAATCGATTGGATAGATATGTATAGTATTGATGATATTAATGATAAGTTTAAGAATTTTCATAACCTATTCTTATGGGCAGTAAATGGTGCTTTTGCACTTTTAAGTTATTCAAATAAGAGGCCAAAGCCTGATAACAAATGGTACAATAGTAATTTACGAAAACTCAAAGACCACTGTGATATGTTATATAACTTAAGTAAAGTTTAAGATTATAAACAATTAATGGATAGATATAAGATATTTAAGAAACAATACAAGTATGCTATTAAAAATGCTAAAATATCATACTTTAATGAGTTGATCCAGAATTCTGCAAATAAAACCAAAAAGTTGTGGCAAGCCACCAATAAGCTTGCAAACAACAACTGTAAAGCTGCTCCAACTCCTGTTGGAATAAAACCTGATAAGTTTAACAATTTTGTTATCGATCATGTTAAGAAAGTTAGTGATAGTATTCCTGTTTCTATTAATGATAGTAATTTTTTTCATCTTCATAAATATCCTAGACCTGAGTATAATTTTCAATTCAAACAAGTAACTGTAGAAAATATGTTTAAGACTATTAATAGTTTAAACAATAGTAAGTGCTTGGATATATATGGTTTAACTGCTAATATTATGAAGATTTCCGCTATTTATCTAAGTGAGTTTTTAACACACTTTTTTAATGAATGTGTAATCAAAGGGTGTGTTTTCCCACATCAGTTGAAAAATATCTAGCTTGTACCTGTTTACAAAAAAGGTGATAGGAATGCTGAAAACAATTATCGACCTATATCAAATGTTCCTATTGTGTCAAAGATTTTTGAATCTTTACTTCAAAAACAGATATCAGCGCACTTTGAAAATGTTGGTATTTTTACTGATAAACAGTATGGTTATTGGCCTAACAGGAGTACATGTAATGCAGTAGTTAAGCTAGTTCATAATGTGGTTAATGATCTAGAACAAAGTAATAATGTAATTTTTAGGTCTAACGATATGTCTAAAGCGTTTGATACTGTAGTAATCAGTATCAATAGTATTTTAAGTAAAAAAAACTCTCTTTTTACGGATTTAATCCTTATTTTATATACTATCTTATTTAACAAATAGAACTCAATTTGTGTTTAAAGATGGGCCTTTTTCTATAGGTAGGAGAGTTGAATATGGTGTGCCCCAATGCTCAATTCTTGGGTCAATTCTATTTAATATATATATTAATGACTTACCAATTAGCATAGAGAGTGTAGGTAAGTCTACTCCTGCCAATGCCACATCACCACCATCACCACGGACCCTCCGTCATGAAAACTATGCTGCAGCTGTCATCAGCTTGAAACCACAGGAGTAAGATTCAAAAAAATATATATTAGTCGAATCTTCCGATAAAGTACATTCATGGTGTCCCAAGAATCACAACAATTAAGCCAAAAAACTAAATAATGCGGGACATTCTAGCAGGCTTTCGGTTTATTATCAAAATGTCAATGGACTTCGAGGTAAACTTCACGACCTGCGGTTGTCCCTCTCCTCTACTCTATACGATGTTATCGCTCTTACTGAGACTAACTTATCCCACGATATCAATGACGAAGAACTTGGATTCCCTTCCTACAATATCTACCGAATGGATATATCAACGGCAACAAGCAACAAGGTGAGCGGCGGGGGCGTTCTGCTGGCAGTCAAGGATAGTCTCAAATCACATCGTTTAATATCATCTTATGATTCTATTAGCAGCTCTTTGTTTCCTTGATTACGTCTCCAGGTACCAAAGCCCTCTTGGGAGTGGCCTATATCCCTCCCGATGCCACAATCACCAAATACAATGATTACTCGTCTGCGGTGGAAGAGGTCGTAGCTACTCACTCTTTCTCCCATATCCTCCTGATGGGAGACCTCAATCAACCCGATCTTAACTGGAATAGTCCGACACATATCTCTCCACGACCCTCACCTTCTAGAACCCTATGTGACTTGGTCTCAACGCACAATCTGAGCCAGTTTAACTCTATACGAAACTCACGTGGTGTAATATTAGATGCTATCCTCTCATCAGAGACAAACACCGAACTCATTAGGGATCGTGACCCACTGGTTAAAGAGGACGTCCACCATCCTGCTCTAAACATACTCTTACCTATGAGAGCGGTCTCCAAGTCGGCTACTTGCTCTGTCCCCAACTATAGGAAATGTAATCTCATGAATGTACACTGTGATCTTCAAACTGCTGACCTGCACTCTCTCATCCTATCGTCACTTCCTGATGTAGAATTGGCTTTTTCGGACGTAATTGGCGTGATTAAAAATAGAGTACAGCGGCATACTCCAATGATAAAAGTTGGGTTGGATCTTTTCTGTTATGTGTCAGCAATCCCAAAATATTTTCTATAACGTAGTAATGAAAGAACTACCTCATACCTTTATTCTGCAGGCCAGTAGGCGGCAATATCACTGATAATTTGCTGAAATAAGTCTTTATCTTTATTCCACCGACGCAACAAAAATTTACA
This sequence comes from Stictocephala bisonia, assembly GCA_035578905.1. NCBI lineage: Eukaryota > Metazoa > Arthropoda > Insecta > Hemiptera > Membracidae > Stictocephala > Stictocephala bisonia. The sequence continues at coordinate 14,851 of JAQJVL010002551.1, forward strand.
TAAATATGAGTCTATCATAGAGCGCCGCGTACCGCACTGAACTTTATTCCGGTGTTTTGCAAGACGTTACTTTCTACCGTTTGTGTGTGGGCACCTGACTCTGGGTCTACAAAATTGTATTTATGAGTGACAGTAAAATGTTCATAACCGTGTTTGTACTATTGTATATATGCTTTCCATTCATCTGAAATGATTGTGGTTCCACTTCAAATGTAGTTTTTAATTATCGGAATTAATTGTGCGGCTGATCTTTTTCCACGGCAACCAAGAAACATTCTTTAGTTTCCCTACAAATTCCACCGAAAACCCACTGTTTTGGAATAAGACGGCCAACGTTATTCTTCCGGCGAGCAAACAAACTTTCGTCAATTTCAACCGTTAGGCCAGGTCCGCCAATACCAATAGGGTATTTTAGCAAGTGACTCGCGGTAACTTCACGCATATAATTGTTCCAGTCCACCGCAGTTCCATGATTTATACCAAGTTCTTTTTCGCAGAATTTTATCGATGTCAATTCTTGTGACCAGCAATATATGAAAAACAGAACAGTGCGAAAAGGTAACTTTGAGCCGGTAAATATGTATCTTGGCGCAATTGTTTGTACTCGCGGCACGTTTTTTTTATTACAAACCCAACGGAATCGATTTTCTAAATATAATTTCATTTCATGTCTGTTCGCACATTTAAGTGGATTGTGTAACAATCCTTTTTGCTGGAAAAACAACACAGCGTCTTCTTCATTTTTAACACTTTCAACCAACCGAATGAAATTCATTACACAGCACTAAACACGATTAGACACTATCACGATTAAACTGGACAACAATACACGGACGGGCAACAGCACGAACTGAGTGAACCAGTGCTGTGGCTCCGTTGTCGCGCCGCACCGCCTCGTTATCTCGTCCAGATGGGCAAAGTCCAACTGGTGATAACTAATTTTGGCTATTTTTATTATCTAAAAATACTGATTCGACCATCATAAAGTGAATTCCGCTCTGTTTTTGGTCATGGTAAACTAATAGAAAATATTTTGGGATTGCTGACACATAACGGAAAAGATCCCGTTCAGTCCCACCCTGGTTCAGTCCGGAACTGTGGAGACTTGTTTTTGAGAAAAAGAGACTGCATACACTTTACAAGAAGACTTTAGACGATGGTTGCTACTACAGATTCTCACAGACCCGTTCGATATGCTGGCAACTTTCTCAAACCTGCCTGGACAACTATATTACACACATTCAAAACACTCTCCCTCACATACCCAACGCATTTTCGAACTTTGTCAAGAGCCTGAAGAAGAACCAAACCGCCACGTCAACGCTGACATACTATGGACGTACAGCCAATGACAACATGGAACAGTGTGAATTGTTTGCTGAGTTCTTCACCTCTGTTTTCACTAAGCCCCAACAGCTTCCCACTTCAAACCATCAAGAATCGTGCAATGCAATCAACTCCTGCTTCTTCACCTACGACGACGTTCAAAGAGCTTTGACTAGTCTAGATGAGAGGAAAGGATGCGGTCCTGACTGTATCTCACTGAGTGTCCTTAAGCACTGTCACTCCACCCTAACTGGACCATTACAGCATTTCTTTAACGCGTCAATAGCTAATGGAATATTCCCTGAAGCCCTAAAATCAAGCTACATTGTCCCTATCCATAAATCCGGGGCCCTCTCGGAAGCGGGAAACTATAGGCCTATTGCTATACAGTCTGGCCTGTCCAAGGTGCTTGAAAAATTGGTTCTTTCCTAGATCTTTCCTTTGCTCCAGCACCATATCTCCTCATCACAACATGGCTTCTCTCCAGGCAGATCCCCAGCTACAAACTTAGTGCTGTTTCAATCCGATGTTATATCTTCCTTCTCAAATCGCCAGCAAGTGGATGCCATATATTTAGATTTTGCAAAGGCCTTCGATCGAGTCTGCCATCCTCTTCTGCTCACCAAGTTGTCCCGTTATGGAGTCCATGGGCCGCTCCTGAAATGGTTCTCTTCTTACCTGGATAATCGCAAGCTCATAGTGAAATACGCTTTTGCCAACTCGCAGGAGTTCATTGCATCATCTGGAGTACCACAGGGCTCACATCTGGGTCCTGTGTTATTCAACCTGTTCATTAACGACTTGTCAGGGGCATTAGAAGTCAAGCATTTGCTCTTTGCAGACGATATCAAGCTCTACTTGTCCATCAACACCATAGATGATTGTGTAGCACTTCAAAATAGCTTGTTGGTCGTGGAGAAATGGTGCTCTGATAACCTCATGACCCTCAATGTATCCAAGTGTGTCGTCATAACCTTCCATAGGACTAAGTCTGTGATACATAATAACTATACACTCAACGGTGTCAATCTGAAGAGAGTGTATGAGATAAGAGACCTCGGAGTTCTGTGTTGCCCGAATCTGAGCTCCGAGCTACATGTGAATTATATCTGCAAACGAGCCAACAGTATCCTGGGCCTGATAATAAGGGTTTCTCGCTTCTTCACATCCCCAACAGCTTTGAAGACTCTTTACTGTCACTTGGTTAGGTCCCATCTTGAGTATTGCTCAACTGTCTGGTCACCGTATCAGGGTTTCCTTATCGAAAGACTGCAATCCATTCAAACTCGCTTTATCCGCTGGCTGGTGGGTTTACGACTGGGATGTCGCTTCTCTGAAGTTCCTGTTGATGAATTGGCTGTAACGCTGGGCTTGCAATCGCTGGAGTTGCGAAGAAGGACATCTGATCTTATGTTTCTTTTCAAGATCATCAATGGTGAGATTTGCAGTCCGGAACTTTTAGCACTGATTTATTTCCACGTTCCAGCTTCTACCAGATCCAGGGAGCTGTTTGCCAGAACACACCACAACACATCATATGCGCAGCACAGTACCATAGTTCGGTTGCAACGCACAGGAAACACCCTACCTTCTGACATTGATTTCTTTAACTGTAGTGCTGCTCGGTTCGAGAGGATGATCACCAATGGGGAGAGTTGTGAGTCTTGAGGCTTTCTCTAGCTGTAGCTCACTCAATCACCACCGCCACCCTTACCAATGTTGTAACTTAATATTTCATCACACTCATTCGCATATTTTTACTATTCTTTCACACCCATTACAGTCTAAACGTCATCTTAATTGTCAAACCATTCATCATGTTATGTGTATTTATTTACAGATTCATATTCGAATTTGCATATTTATTAGATATTATTTATGTTAGATTTACAAAATATTTATCCTTGTTATCGCTTATATCACTTATACTGTATCAATACAAATTGTTGAATTTATTGTATATTTATTGCATATATTTATTTGTGCATGTTAACTTGATTGTTTTCAATTGTATATTGTTATCCAACTAATTCTTTAAGCACTGGTAATTACCATATTTATTAGCCTCATGTTATATTTGTATTTCAACCACTATGGTACTGTATCTTACTGCCTTATGCACTAGTAGTTATAAACTTGCACGTTATCATATCTCAACTGTTACCGTACCTGTGTTAAATTAATAATGTATCTTTTTTTTCCACTTTCTGTCAATTATTACTTATGTTGTATCAATTGCTATTTTGTCACAATGCATGTCCCTTCTTTGTTACCCATAACCACCCCGAACAATAAATTGCAAAACAAAAGAAGTACAAAAGATCAAGTACCAACTAAGTAGGGGTGGACTGGAAGAAATTGGACTAGCATTTACTCTATTTATACATTCTGTTATGTTTATACATTTTCAGCCAAAGTTTTCTTGTATACAATTTTGTTAAAAAGGCATATGCCGTTAATCATAATAAATAAATAAATTGGCGTATATAGGTCTCCATCGAGAAATCAAGATTTACTCTTCTTAAAATTCGAACAAATTTTGAGTAAGATGTCGAAACAAAATCGAGCATTTATTGTCATGGGAGACTTTAATATCGATATATTAGATATTAATAGCCCGATGACAAGATGATTTACAGATTTATTGAGTTCTTTTCACTTCGTCCCGTCAATTAATTCACCAACGAGAGTGATTGCCATAATAGAAACTCCATTTTCTATTATGGCAATTGATAACATCATCACAAACATGACTTATGTGGAAGTTTCTGTGATCAACACCGCCATGTCAGACCATTATGGCCAACAGGCCATTATCAATGGTCATGAACCAATGCGACAACCTACAAATAGAAAAAAAAAAAAAAAAAACAATCAGAGACACGAGGCCAACTAATGTTGCATTGTTGAACTCTATGCTTTCAAAAGAAAGTTGGAGCTTCCTAAATGTCGGAGATTCTATTGAAAAAGAGTTTCAGAATTTTGAGGAAACATTTAACTATTATTTGGATGTGAGCTGTCCCTTAAAAAACACAATTCAAAAACCGATGAATAAAAAAGGCTCTTAGATTACCAAAGTTATCGTACTTATTTCAAGAGAAAAATTATTACTTCTTTAAGAAATAAAAAAACATACTTTAAACGAGGAATTCAAAATCTTTTTCCGAAATTACAAAAGGACCTACAGAAAAGTCATTAAAGCTGCAAAGGCCTATGAGGTCAACAAAGCAATGCTCACGTCAACAAATGTCTCAAAAACCGCGTGGACTATAATTAACAATAAAAGTTCAGCATACAAAGACAAACGTATTGAGCTTAAAATTGATAACAAGCAAACCAGTGACCCCTTAAAGGTCGCTGAAGAATTTAACAGATTTATTTCCTCAAATGAAGCCGATCAAGCATTTTCTTACCTAGAGAGTCGATTATTCTCATTGTCATTCTCGAGCCCCGTAGCCTCAATGACTCTTGCTCCGGCAACGGAGGAGGAGATATCTACAGTTATCAGTGATTTTAAATCAAAAAAGTCAAATGATTTAAATAATTTTTCGGTGTGGCTTCTCAAACAATGCCATAAGCATTTGTTGAGTCCTCTTGAATATTAATCAATCACTCTTTTCTCACAGGAACGTGCCCTGCTTCTCTGGAAAAAGCCAAAGATATCCCAGTTTTTAAAAAGGGTGATCCATTGAATAAGCATAACTAGCATCCTATCTCAATATTGCCAGCCTTCAGCAAAGTATTCGCAAAAATCTTTCTTATCCGGATGGTTAATTTCCTGAATAATCACAATCTACTATCAATAAATCAATTTGGATTCAGGAATGGACAATCCACAACAGATGCAGTAGTGTGTCTGGTCGATATGATAGTAGAAGCAATTGAAAATTGTAAAAGTACACTGAGTGGATTTGTCGATTTAACGAAGGCTTTTGACTGTGTTGATCATGGGCTTCTAATTCACAAACTGAACAATTATGGGATACGAGGCGTGCCAATCAAATGGATACAATCTTATCTCATGGATAGAACTCAATTTGTGGGGATCTCAAATATGAGATCTGAGGAGAGGCGACTGAGATTCGGTGTCCCGCAGGGATCCATACTCAGCCTGCTGCTTTTTCTGATCTACGATAACGATGTTGGTTCATCAGTACATCAAGGGCGTCTCGTCCAATACGCTGAGGACACGACTCTCTGTTTTAACTCATACTCAAGTGAAGAACTGGAACAGGAAACGTTCATTGAGCTTAACAATTAATTCAATTCAATATTTTAACAAGCTTAATCTCAAAACAAATGCGACAAATTACGTCATTCATGCAGTTCCTTCTGCGCTAAAGTGACTCAGTCATAGTCCATCAGTAATGGTGGGCGAGACTGAGTTCGAAGAAGTCTACTTGGCAAAATTCCTCGGAATACACCTTGATCAGGGATTGACTTGGGATTGCCATGTAGACAGTATATGCTCTAAAGTACCCTCAGGCATTTATGTTTTGAGGCAACTTTCTAAATATTGCCCGATCCAGATACTGATGATGGCATATTATGGAGTAATCTACCCTCACTTGTCATACGGACTGGAACTGTGGGGTGGTTGCGCAAATGTTATATTTTCCAGACTGTTCATTCTGCAAAAAAAATCAGTCCGTATAGTTGCCAAACTGCAGTGGAGAGAGTCGTGCAAGCCATCATTTAAAAACCTAAAAAATTTGACATTACCCTGCCTGTATATTTTAGAAACGTGTGTGTTCTTTAAATCAAAATGCGATCCCATAAGAGGTAGAGAAATACACTCTTATGAAACTAGAGGCAGGGACAACTACCGAACTGGAAGACACAGAACGGTAGCTTACGAGCGCTTGCCCTCACAGGCGGGTGCTCGTTTTGTCAACAAATTACCGAACGCAATTAAAAGTGCCCCGACGCTGAAGGCGTTCAAAACTCGTCTGAAAGCTGCCTTGATATCGGAAGCGTTTTACAGCACAGATGAGTTTTTGGCACACCAATGGGAGACCTAGTGATTGGCTGACTGACGTAGGTGCTGGAGTGGATTAGTTTAAACAAATGAATGATTTGACTATTGTAAGTATGAATGTGACTATGTATTGAGTGAATTTTTTTTATATATAACTTTAATAAATTTGTTTGCAAACTTGACAATTTCTATGCAATATTTGTATATTGATTCATGAAATAAAACATTTATTTATTTTATTTATTTAGGTATTGATGGATATTTTTTTGCAGATGACTTAGGTTTGAAGGTCAGTAATATTAGTAAATATTTAGTTGATGATAAATTAAATTCTAATTTTACATTACCTCAGGACTGGTGTGCTGCTAATAACTTGTCGTTAAACACGAAAAAATCTGTGATTTATCTTTTAGCTATAGAAGTGTTTCAGATTCTACACAGAACAGTAATTTAAAGTTTTTAGGGCTATTGTTAGATTCTAGATTATCATGGAATTCTCATGTTGATTATGTATTTAAAAAATGGCTAAAGGGTACACAATATCCTGTACGTGTATGGGTGGGTGGGTGGGTCAATATCACTGAACGTGTATGGGTGGGTGAGTGGGTCAATACCAATGTACGTATATGGTAGAGTGGGTGGGTCAAGACCATTTTACGTATATGGGTACAGTTTGCAGGTTGTTTACCAAGAATCTAAGAGTCATGTAAAACATCCAACCACTCCACTGTTCGTTTCGTTTTCTTCTACGTTATTACGTATTTATCTAAATGTTAATATACGCTTTATATATGCTAAGTTATATATGCTTAGAAGATTAAGAAACTCAGTTGATAATTATGTTTTACTAACTGTATACTTTGCTCACATTCAAAGTATCTTGACAAATGGAATTGTTCTCTGGGGATCTAGTGGTAATTTGTATGAAACTTTTTATACTCTAAAAAAGGGCTATTAGATTAATATGCAATTTACCTGCATTAACATCTTGTAAACTTTGGTTTGTACAACTTCGAATTCTAACGTTTTACTCTCTTTATGTATTCCATTTGCTCAATTTTGTTCATGGAAATTTATATTTCTTTAATATCAATGCTGACTTTCATGCTTATAATACAAGACATAAATATTGTTTAAGAGTTCAACAGTTTAAGTATAGTAGCTCACGGAAAAACTGATTATATGTTTCTACTAAACTGTATAATTCATTACCAGATAGAATTAAATCATTTCCCCATGCTAAATTTAAAGAAAAAATCAAGGATGTTCTGCTGGATGAATGTTTATATAAAATTGATGATTTTTTAACTGTAAATTGCGAAAGCCATAACTAGTTTTAGAATTATGACGTAGATTATATGTTAACATCATTACTATTATGTAGTCTTACATTAATTTATCTTTAATTGTTTTTCATCTAATTTTATTGTTCTAGCTATTTTGTATAATGAACTCTATTTTATGCCTATTTTAATTTTGCTGTACATAGTAATTTAGTGTAAAAAAACTTGACTTTTGTCCATGCACTGTTATGTGTTTTATGACAATAAAAAATCTTGAATCTTGAAAAAAAGTTGCACACTGAGGCGGCATGTGAAGTTTTTAACGTCCGTAAAAAGAAATAAATATTTAATGTTCTAAATCCATTTTATGGGTTTGGGTTTAATTATTGGAAAGTGGAAAAAATTAAGTACTGGACCCCTCGTTTTAAGGTTATGTTCTCTCTGTTTAGTGTTTATACTATTAGATACTGGATGTTGAATTGTGATTATAGGCTAGTCAAAAAGTGTAAATGCTATGAAGTTCTAAACGAACAGACTTTTCATGTAAAAGTCTAGCGTTCTTGATTCTTGATTCTTAAAATATGACAGTATTTTATAATTACCTTCTATCGGTTTCTCTTTCACTCTATTTATAAGCTAGCATATGAAAAGTGAACCATCTTTTAGTTATTATGCTTAAGATATTGAGATATGAAATTAGCAATCTAAGGACTTTACCATCAATGTTCGACTTATTAAGACGTTATCCTCACAGGAGAAGTTTTGTGGTACAGCACAATTCATCATATATCATTCATAGTTCTCAGTTATATTTTAAAATGTACTGTGACTTCTTAAAATCAAATGTTCCTAGCCATTTAAATCTATGTAAGTTTACAGTAAAAACATCCCAAGAGCCATTGATTGATCAACGAGGTGAAACTGTTAAAGGTAAGAAGTACCCGGAATCTGAATCCGTGCATCATCATAAAGTTTTAGAAGAGTCAGATGTTTATGCTAACACTCTCTTCAAACAAGACAGTAGTTTTATTGAAAGGTATAAACTCTCTCATGAAGAATTTAAAGACTTAATAAATATCAAAGATTGGAACAGTAAAACACCATATCACGTTGCTACAGCTTTTGTCTCATTTGGAATTTATTCTAATTCTTATCTGAAGCTAACAATAGACGATGAAAAATTTGATGGCCTGACAATGGCTTTTGTTAATAAGTGTTCACAATTTACTGATGATCAATTAATAGATTGCATGGCTGCTGTGCCAATATGGCCTGAATCTAATACGGTTAAAGAAAAGAATTATCTAAAAATATGGAAATCATTAGATAATGTTTGTCTTCAAAGATTCTTGGATTGGACTGTTGATAAAATACTCTATATGATGGACTTGTGGTATCACATGAAACTGGCAAGATTAAGTGGTTTTGTTTACAAAGGACTAAACAAAGTATCAAGGAAGTCTAGTGAGTAAGTATTACAAATATTGATATAGGCTACAGTAAAACCTGTCGTATCTGACCTAATTTGGCGCTAGAGTAGACCGAATAACTTTGAAGCTGGATATTGAATTACCACATTAAAGACATAGTAAATACATCTTGGGTATTTCGGTTATGGTTATGCTTAGAAGGAACTACGTATTTAACGGAATGTTTAGTACTGAGCTGTAAGGGTTTTCCAAAATATTTAGTATTTATTTTTTAAAATAGCGCTAGCACACTTTTTTAATAAAAAATAAATTAAAATAATACTGTCGCCTGATAGTACATTTCTTAGTTAGGCCTAAGGTGCTTTCAGGTTACTTAATGGAATGGAAAAAAAATCATAAGACTATAAATTTGATTATAATTTAGAATATGTACAAAAAAAAGGTGAAAGATTTATATGTTTTGAAGGGAAACCGTAGTAGTAAAGGTAATTATGCACTTTCTTGCCACCTCTGAAAATAGGATTTCATGTTAAAAAAGTGGTGAAAAATGAGTTTATATCTCTTGAGGAGTTTGATTTCATCCACGGAAAACTAGTTTTTTGCGAAAAATCGAAAAACTAGTTTTTTATCTAATAATGAAAAACCAACTTTTTTAAAAATCGTTATTTTTTGTCAAACTTTTTTCATTTCTCGTGTTTTTTTTATGCTGAACACAAAACTGGTTTTGTAGTAAAATTATTTTTTTCTGCTCGAAAAATGCATTTTTTACTGACATAATCTAACTTATCCTGATTGTCTATTTTCTCAGTAAAAATTCGTAATTTGCGTTAAATTCGAGTGTTTGGCCTCCGTGACGGCTTGCCGGCCGTCACTCTGGCAGGAATATAGGTGAATTCAGTTTTTGTGATTAATAGTTGTTGTATATAACGATCGCGTAATGGCCGCTAATCGTGATTCGCCTCGATAGTAGTTTTTCCGTTATTTCTTGAGAAATAATTGTAATAGACCAAAATAGTTTTCAAATGTGTATTCAGCGCAAAAAAAACATCAAAATAAAAAAAAGGAGATTTAAATACCATTTAAATTAACGGAAATATGACAAAAATACTAAGAGCTGTAACATTGGTTTTTCGAATTTATCGGTAAAATACATTATTTCCGCGGAATAAAAAACATATCTCGTGAAAATACAGCCAATTTATACCCATTTCAAGCAAAATGTTCCAAATTTGTTTGGTGGCAAGATACTGCATAACTACCGTAGTAAATACAATAACGGTGAAATACAGTATAGGCTACTACAAAAATGTGTACTAACGCACACAAATTGGCAACCCAATTAATAGCAAACTGTTTGACATGCCCAGAGCAATGTTAGGTGATAACAACAAAATAGCCTAGGCGACGTTTGTTCTATACGCTCCGCACACTTCCTTTCCCAAGGTCAAGTGCTGGGAACTAATATTCCTTTCTTTGTCAATAAGCCGCCTGGGCTGGTTAATAGAGGTTCTGGATATCACATGGCCAAATATTCAAGGTGTTACTGTACGGTAATGATAGTGGTACATATAAAGTAGGCTATTATTACCTACCAAAGGCATCTTTGGTGTGCCTCAAGGGTCAATGCTTGGCCCTCTTCTTTTCTTGATATCGTTAACTGATCTCCTTGATTCCTTAATAGCTAAAACAATATTATATGCTGACAACACAACTCTGGTCAACTCCTCTCATTCTACATGTGACATCAGATTTTACTACGGGCTAGACTAAAAGGAGTAATTTATCTCTTAAGACGACTTACAAATAATAGAATTTTATAATAGAACAGCACATTTCACCTATTTTCAATCAATAATCCGGTATGGGCCTCATTTTCTGGAGAAATTGTAGCAGAATAAAAAAAATTCTGATCCTGCAAAAAGAAGTGATAAGGTTAACAACAAAATCTAAAAAATTTGAACACTGCCAATCTTTATTTGTTCAAATGAGGATACAGACAGTCATTAATCTTTATATATATATATATATATATATATATACATATATATTTTATCTCACCCTTATATGCAATTAAGAATAAAAAATAACTACAAATATAACAGTGATAACCACAATTATAAAACACGGTCTAAAAACGATGTTTTAATAGGTTTTACTTGGTTCAATAAAAGCTTAAATAGTCATACCATTTTCTCTTGTAAGGTCTATAATAAATTAAACAACAAGTTCTTTTGAATGGCTTTTGGAACATCCTTTTTTATAAACTAGATGAATTTTAATATTAGTTTGATATAATTCTATAACTGATCCTTCTTTATGACAACTCTAAACTGGCTACTGCATTCTCTTTAAATAAACAACCTTTTTATTATTGTATGGTTGTTGTCATATCAATATCTTTTAAAGCTAGCCCTCTCTTAATACATTTGCTTATTTGCTCTTATTGCTATGTCATATTGCATTAGGCCTAAATAATAATATGCTGTGTTCTGAATTACATGATGAAGCGTGACGTACCCTATATAAATAATATTATGTACAACTTGTTACACTTGTAAGGTTATGCCATTTTGACTCTTGCCTCTTGGTTACCAAAGCGATATTGTCAATAATCTGTTAAAGGATTGTTATGGCAAATAAAGATTATTATTATAATTAAAGCCTATAATTTTGTTTATTTTATATCGTTATGTTATGTTACATGAACCACATACTTCTGTTTGATCTCAGTTGAGGATTCAAACCTTGGACTTGAGACTACGTAGTCCAAAGGCTTACCCGCAGGGAGTAGGCATAATAATGTCTAATGTTAGTTAAAAAATGTAATGTTAGGTAAAAAAGTGTAGGTTTCTTATTAAATCCATGATACACTTTGCAATAAAGTTTGTTAAAAAAAATTTCTTCATTTGTTAACAATTAATACAAAGTGTTGACATATAATATTCAAGTACACGACGATAGATCTTTTAATCTGAATGCGTAACAGTTTTATTATGTTGAAAGATTGACTTATGTATGTAAGTTATGGTTGATCATTGGTCCAGGGCTAAAATGACTGATTTAAATAAGTAAATTTTAATGACAATTTAATATTTTTTACATTTAAGTTTTAATTTCTTGGGCAGAATTTGTTGTAAAAAATCTAGCCACAAATGTTCTTCTATCTAGATGGATATTAAAAGGATAATATAAAATTGGATATTTAATATATAAATATATAATATTATAATATATATATTGGATATAATAATAAAATAATTGGATATTTAACACATTCGTTGCAGTGGCACATGGGGTCGTGTAATACAGGCTGCAGAGCTGCCTTGTCCGTCTCAGCACCATGGCCGCACGCTTACATAATTCAATCCTATTGATAAGTAAAATCTATTCATACAATACTTTTAGTTAGTTGTGACTAGGAATAGGTACTAACAGTCTAAATTTAACTATAAGAGAGTATTTTCCAAAGCCAGCAGCAAGCATGTGAACGACATATTGGATTCACGTCGTCATCTTCGTTTGTTGTCTGAACTGTTAGAGTTATCTAGTCATTACCATTACAAAATTTGTCCTCAATTACTTCATCTACACTTTGTTCATCAATTGTAATAAAAAAGAAATTAAACTAATTAAATACTATATGTACATATTAATAAAACACTTTATTTTACAATTAAGAGTTCACACCAGCACCACACATGGATGAAATGGCCGATCGGGAAACGATAACCACCAAACTACACAGCAATCATAGCACAATGTCATAGGATGTACCGTAGAAGTTCACCCGTAAAGAGCTGAGCTCACGCTGATCCAATAGTCTGAGCGACATAGTGTTGCAATACCGCAACGCCAGGTGTGCTGCTCCGTTGCGGATCCAAAATGTTTGCAGTGAATGTTTTAAATGTTAAAAAATCATTTGTATCTAGTTTTAGCCAATTAACAATAAGAACTGGCTTATCGAAGGTGTCCTCTGATAAAGTACACAGTGTACGTCGATTATGACCATTCAGCCATGGCAGCTGTACAATGAGTTTGTATTCACTGTTGCCTGAGTTATACAAAACAAAAATCGTCACCACTTTAGATGTGTGGGAGGGTAATTATAAATAACCCTAGATCCAGAACAATGTTAATAGCTGCAACCAGGATGCCAGTTTTCGGCACACTGTAAGCATTTTTAGTAAATTCGATAAAAAGTAGTAAATGAATGTATTTCCCATAGATAATTACATAATACATGCATGAAAAATGTGAGAAATATACTAGCCACTTTAACCATTAGCGTGGCCAGTTTTACAATAGAAAATTATAATTAAATTAACAAGTACATTGGAGTCTAGCATTATAAGAAAAATATACTTAATATTTAGCCAACTGTAACATCTGAGGATTTTAAATAAGACAAATAAAAATATATATAACAGTAATTATATAAAATATGGAGTAGTAAGTAATTGTAAAGAAGAGAATTGTATTCAAACTAAGACATTATTGAAATATTCTACATACTGCTGAGAAGAAAGCCAAGTGATTGTTTTGCTTACAAAAATGTTTGAGATTATTGATATTCTTGATTTGAAGTGGTATTTTATTAAATATTTGGGTTCCAAATATAAAAAGGAATGACGGAAAATAGTTTTATTGACTTAAGGCAATTTAAAACAATTATTTACGAAACTTCTTTGTACTATGCGGTGATGGGCATGTTTTCTCTATTTCCACTTCTAATAAAAAGAATCTCAAAACTTTAAAAATGAAAAGGTGCTGGATGGGTAGAATTTTTAAACTGTTGGTATAATGGAAAGGAATGGGTTCGTTTAAATTTTTTAAACATTATACGTAAAAAGTAATTTTGAATGGTTCTCAGCTTGTCAGTTAATGTTTTGTACGTTCCTCCCCAACATGGCAAGGTGTATTGTAATCTTGAATTTATTAATGCAAAATATAGTGTTCTTAACAACTGGACATTACAAAAATTTCTCAAAAAATAAAATTTTCTTATCTGTGATTGTAATTTGGCGTATAAATCTAAAACATTCAGCTCAAATGTAAGCTTTTTATCAAATGTAATTCCTAAATATTTAATAGTTTTTACTTGTTCTAATGGCTGGCAGGTACAAAGTTGGAAATCATAGGTTGAGGAATGAAAAATCATTGGATAGGGTTGTTTCAGAACTAAAAAAATCAAAGAGAACAAATTTAGCCCTTATTTATATTGACTTCCATTTTATTTGCAAGACACCATCTCCTAAGTAACAAAAGATCATAATTTATTGAGTCACATAATGCAGTAAGGTCTTTCTGTGCATAAAAAAGAGCCATGTCGTCTGCAAAGGCGTTAATGTTTCCATGGAAATTAAGGTTCAATAAATCATTAATAAAAATTAGGAAAAGGGTGGCCGACATCACTGATCCTTGAGGAACTCCAGTCTGAACTGTTAGTTGGTTGCTGAAGGTGTTATTAATTTTTACTTGTTGTTTCCTTTCTGTGATGAAGCTTTTAAACGATTTTAAAGCCACTCCTCTCATCCCAACTGACTAAATTTATTGAGAAGAATTTCATGATTAAACATGAAAATAAAGCCGTACATTATAAAACTGCATATCGTTTTCTTTCTCATGAATCATAAATTCACATAAAATTTATTATAGTTGGAGTAACAACATTGTAAATAATTTATATCTTGAGTAGTGTGATAAATTTCAATTAATTTGCATCGTGTTTTCATAACCTGCAACCCTTATAGCTAGTATTCAACAATTTTGTATACCAAAAAATTCCAAAATAGCCAAAATATACTTATTTAGTTGCCGAATAGTAATCACTATTTAAATATTGAATAAAAAAAATATATAACATGTAGGAATTAGTTTTTTTTTTCTGAAAAAAAGTTGAAAATGTTATGTAACTTACATATATAAGTGGAAGCAAGAAAATTATAAAAATATATTCGTTTTGTAGATTAGTATAGAACATAAGTGTTTTTTTACTTAGAGTTGAGTGTAAATATTTATTTTAAAAGAACAAGTTCTTTTTCATTGAAAAAAAAACATTATTAGATTTTTTAGGTTACATACAATGTATATCTAAATATCATATTTGATTACTTTGTACTATATATATATATATATATATACTTGGTGTTGACGGACACCAAGAAGGAACATTGTACTTTGCTTGTACACCAGTCAGCGTTACTGTATATAAGCATAATTGCATGGGGAGCCGACGCTTAGGTGGTATCAACCCACCCTCCCACCCATGTACAGTGGTATCGATATATATTATATATATATATATATATATCGATATATATATATATACCCTGAAAGTACATCTTATTAGAAACACGAATCATGTTTCAGATAGCAAAATTAATGAAAATTACATTTTTTTAGAAATTTATAAGCAGAACATGTAGCGTGTGGAAGCTGCTAGTGGCGGGGTTTTTGAACGTGTGCTTGTGTTCTGCATTCATTTTTTGCTTGTTATTTGGTTTTTTGCAGATATCAACATAACACCTTCTGATATGTAAAGATAATTAAATTCTGCAGGTACTATTTTCATTTTGATACATTAATAAACAAAAAAGTTGTATAATCTCAAAGCCCTAATACACACTTAGTGTACTAATCACGGACCAAGGATTAAAATTAAGATTAATTTGAAATTTGTGAATAAAATAAGTTTTATGAAAAAATTATTATTGTCAGATAAATTAACCTGAAATAAAATTAGAATATTATTATTTAAATTTAATTTTCACTTATATTATGTTTTTTTCAGTCTAACAAGAGCTCAAATGATACAAATATTGTTCTATATTAGCTTGGCACGTAAACTTAATGATCAAATATCCATGAGAGAATATGAATACTACCTCCAAAAACATATAACACATATGTCAATTGGAGAAATTGGCATTTTTTGCTTTAGCCTTTTTCAAGACTAAGACGAGTATTTTAAATGAGAAATTACTTATGTAACACTATGCAGAGATTAGTTGAAGAAATTAACACAGTCATGACGTCACCTTGACAGCTATTGCAAAGGTTAGTGATGAAAATAACTTACATCTGTAGTAAAATCTAGTGTTACTTGTTATGAAATTGTAAACCAGTTTTTGAATTTTTTGATAATCCAGTTCTGTTTGAAAAAAAATAAAACCAAAGGCAGAAGACAGTTAATCTTAACAATGATTGCAAATTGTTAAGTTTTTTAAGGCTAAAGGTACTAATTTGATTCTCTTTTGTCCAATGTTTCAAATGACAAAATATATTCTAGATAAATGAGTATCATAGTTCCTATCACCAGCCAGTATGATTTTATACACTGAGTGTTTATTTTATTCGGGTTGTTATAACTGAGTTCAGTAGAAAGGGCTTTTTTCAAAACTCACTCGACTGTTCACATGGGTCTGCAGGAATGTGCGGTGAACTTTATTCAACAAGTGAAGTACTGACCATTAGCTCAGTTGGAGTTCTCCACAGTTTCGAAGTCTTTACCCCTGAGACACCACTCCTGCACGTTACCATACACTTCATCATGACGCCATCCATCCAGTGAATGCTGGTCAATGGCTAAGTCTTCAAGTATTCACTTTTGGAGCTATCCTGTTTTGACACTGTTTGGGAACAACCAAAGTGAAAAAGAACCAATTAATTCTATTTTTTTTTTTTTTTTTTTTTTTTTGTTGTTGTTGTGTAACTAACTTATTTGTTTAGTGCTACAATACTAAACAAATAAGTTTAGTATTGTAGCATATATACTAAAATAAAACCGTTTTTATTTTAGTATTTTACAAATGAATTCATTTGTACGGTGTGAAAACAATTGTTTGTACTTCAAAAGATTTTTCTTGAGACTGTTGACAGGTTTCTGCAGCATTTATTCAGATGGAAAGGGTTGTTGGTAATTATTGGAGGAGTCTTTAATGCCAGTTTCAATGTAAAATGATATGAAACAAAATCACAGTTAAATCATTTATTAATATCTTAAAGCAAAACAACTATCTATTTTAAGATGACAAAATCCACCACAGGTCATAATTGCTAGGATAATATTTTAACTAATGAAAGGTCAGACCAAATTTTGTGAAATAATACCCTTTCCTTATTCGGATCATGATGGATTATTGTGCAATATACCCAACAAATTTTTAATGCTGTCAAGTAAAGATTTTCTTTAACACGTTAGCTGCCATACTTAAAATGAGTATTTTTGCTCTAAATTGCCAAAAACTTTTATGCAAATATTTTTAACAATGATGCATTATATTTACTATGGCCAACCATTTCTGAGTATAGAAATAGTAGATAACATAGGCATTATATGTAGTTAATATGTCGGGAGTATTGGCCCGACACAGTTTTTTTTAGTAGCATATACGGCACATACAAAACTCTGTCGGGCATATTGGCCTGACACATTTTGAGGTAAAATTTGTTTTCATGGTTTGGCTACACTGACTGCATGATGAAAGTAACCCAGTATTCAATATGTATTACGTTTATTTCAATAACACGTCACTAAATAAGTCTGTCGAACCTATACTCCCGACAACTTGCCTGTAGAACATGCCAAAATTTAAAGTTTTATGAACAAACTTTGTATACAACCAAAACCTTAGAAATTCGCTCTGTAAATAGTATGATGCTTTGCAGTACTATAAAGTGTGATCGTTTTCTTTAAGGAAGCAGAACCATTCGAGTAACACTATAATAACCAAAAGGTTGCTTAGCAACATGTCGGGCGTAGTGGCCCGACGGCATCTAGCTGAGACAAAGAGCCGTCGGGCGTATTGGACTGACACGGCAGCTAAAGTGTTAAATCTTAGTCGTACAATTATTTTTCCAAAATCGTCAGTTCTAAATCTTCCAAAAAATCTTTCTTCAATTGATTGGTTTAGTTTATTAGAGTAATTCAAACTTACAAGCTCAGAACAATTGTTTGACCTCTTCCTTTCAAGACTGGAAAATAGTAATAACACATTTCTCAAAACTCATTACCAATAAGAAGACTAAAAATAATAACATATGTAAATGGTATACCTCTGACCTCACAAACCATTGTTATTAAATAGTTTATATAAAACTACATATGATAATAATGTAAAAAACAGTTTAAAGCATACAAGAAAAATTACAAGCTTGCTATAAGAGAAGCCAAATTACACTACAATGCTTCCATAATTGAATATAGCAATAGTGAATATGAAGCAGCTTGGAGTATAATTAAAGAGAACTGTTCAAAAGAAGTGGAAACTCACAAACTTCAAATTGGCCCAGAATCAATTTAATGACTATTTTATTGAGTCTGTCAAGAGTATCAAGAATGGCATTGATAATAGATTATCAGAAAAGGCATCTTGTTAAATTGCACAAATAGCCCAAGTAATTTTCAGTGGAAAATTGTTACACCTGAAGAAGTGTTTAAGCGCATCTAAAAGATTGAAATCCTCCAACTCCTGTGACATTTATGGTCATCCAACAACACTCTAAATATTATGGTATTGATGGTATCCCTCTAAAATTATTTGAAAGTTATCTTCAAATCGTAGGCAGAAAGTGTGAGTGAATGGGGTGTGGTCACAGGAGCGTGAGATTATATGGGGGTTTCCTCAGGGCTCTATTTTGGGGTCCTTGCCTGTTTTTGGCTAATAATAAATGAATTGCAGCTTCAATTTACGCTAATTCAACACTTTATGCAGATGACACCAGTTGTTTTAATGGTGCAGATAATATTAATGAACTTTTGGAATTATCATAACTATCAGTTCGTAATGCATCTGCATGGTTTAAAGTCCAATGGTTTCAAATTAAATGAAGATTAAAAAACTAAAAAAGAATACTGTTCAGCTCTTAAATCTTTAGATAGTGAGAAATTAGAATTTTATGATTCATGGGTACGTACCCTACCAAATTTTTGGGTGTTTTTGTTGATAAATCGTCTTACATGGAGCCAATATATTAATTACATTACCTCAGGCCTCTTGAGAGTAATAAATCTACTAAAACGTTTGCTTATTTCTGTACCACAACCTTATACAAGAACTTCATATTTTGCTTGTTTCCAATCTGTTTTTAGATACAAACTTGTTCTTTACGGTAACTGCAGTAGAATACAGGAAATTCTTATTTTACAGAAAAAGGTTTTGAGACTAATGTCTAAATCTAAGCCTTGAGACAGTTGCAAACCAATTTTTAATGACTTCAAATCTTGACTGTAATAAATTTATTTATATTTGGACTCTGTGATGTTCTTAATTAAAAACCAGGATCTTTTAAATTTCAACAGCATTTTACATGGGTACAATACTAAAAATAAAAGTAAATACCCAAATAAAACACCATACGAGGGCTGTTCGGAAAGTAACCTCCGGTGTGCTTTATATAAAACTCAGACATAATTAAAAATATTTTTATTATATACATCCTAAAACTACATCTTTCAGCTATTTTTCAACTTAATGTTCCCAAAAACATTCAAACACTTATCATATCTTTGCACTAACTTACAAATCCCTTCAGAATAGAAATCGGCCGCCTGTGCCTTGAGCCAGCCAGAGACTGCATTCCTTGAGTTCCCTCATCGTCCCTCAAACCCTTGAGAGCCCAGCCCATTTATTCAAGTGCATGAACCAGATGAAAGTCACTGGGAGCTAAATCTGGGCTGTATGGTGGATGGCTAAAAACATCTCATTGAAAATGTTCAAGAAGGTCTTCTGGTTAAAGTTTCAACGTACGAATCTGCGTTGATTGTTGCCCCACGTTCCATAAACTCCACAAGAAGAATTCCTTTTGCATCCCAAAACACAGTTGCCATTAACTTCTGCCGGAAAAATCCTCGCCGAGCTTTCGTTGGTTTTGTGTGGCGAGTGTGTATGACCCCACACCTTTGATTGTTCTTTGGTCTCTGGATTCACGTATTTAACCCATGTTTTCATCGCCCGTTACAATTCGTTCAGAAAAGAATGACCATCTTGATCAAGCGCATAAGAAAGTCAATAGCAGAGTCCATTCGCTGGTTTTTGTGGTTTTCTGAAAGAATTTTCGGGACCCATCGAGCACAGAATTTCTCTGTAGCCCTACCTCTTCTGTCACTATCTACTACAAAACAGTCTAGAAATCTGTTGAAATTAATCCCAAAGGCTCTGAGATAGTGAAACCTCGATGTCATGAATCTGCTCATTGATTTTCTCGACAAGTCCATTGGTAACACAGACGGTCTGCCACTCCTCTCTTCATCAATGGACGTTAGTTCGGCCACCATTTTTGAAATGTTCTGAACCCATTCCCCGAACAACTCTTCACCTCATTACTGCTGGTCCATACACAGTGCACAGTTCTCTATGAATGGCTGCTGCTGAATACTGCTTGGTTGTAAAAAATCGAATGACAGATTGCACCTCACATTTGGCGGAACTTTCATATGACAGACGCCATTTTTACAAGCCTACAGAAAACGAACTAGCACTCGGACGACCTTCACAGTACCACAGCTGGATGCCGACTGAAGAGACCTGCGCGTCAACGCTACTATGGTGGCACTATCCCCTCCACTTACCTATTCTATGAGCAACCGGAGGTTACTTTCCGCAACGGCGCCTCGTAGATTGAGTTAAAAGTTTGTCGTGTCATGTAGTTATGTCACTGAAAATTTATAACAAAACTTGTGAACTTAATAAACAAATACACAGAGAAAAAAAATTCAAATATAAATTGTACCTATGGCTTGTTAATTAATCCCATTTTATTACACTCAAAGAATTTTTTATCAATGAACAATATCATATTTTAAAATGTATACTCTATCTTTTATAATAATAAGTTTCTTAAAAACTCTTCATTTTATTTTTATGTAGACTATGATTGTATCTTTTGAGATAAGACAGTAAACATATTATCGATTGTAGAGTAAAAATACCATGTATTTATACAACACAAAATAAATTTAAATAACTTAAAACTTTTTCCATTTTGATAATGTATTATGACAAGATCTATTGGACAAAAATGTATTTAATGGTTAATAAACGTTCTTTTATTATGCGTTTTGAACGGCTCATTCGTTCTGTCAAAGATAATGTAGGTCTTGCTAAGCTTGTTGATATTTGATACCATACAAACAACAATTGGTGTGTGAAGAAGGTCTGTGTCTCGAGGAAAGTTTATTGCTTTTATTAATAAATTGATGTTTTATTGTGAACTGGCGAGCTTGACGTGGAAGTAAATCAAATTTATTTAAATTAGTCTGATTTTGCAATTACTACTGTTTATTGATAATTTGTTTTTTTCTTTTGGGGGAACCTCTTTTATATGTTGCACTATTTAAAAATTATATTTAACTGCTTTAATTTAATTTATGCTCAACCTGCTATAAAAGCAATAAACCTCACAAAGTCTGTAATTGCCAACCTTAAAACTTTACAGTTTAAAGCTGTCCACATATTTAACTGGAGCAGCCTGAATCGATGACTTTCAATGTTTTATATTTTCTAGGTGGGCGTGAGAGAGGACTGTCAAATGTATGGGATTTTGGTTTTAGTAATAAATGTCTTTAATTTCTTGTTTTTGTGGTGGTGAGGAATTACAAATTATGAAAGATACTATGTTTTCATTATAGAGTATATTTTAATGGTTTTTAAAGTATTTATTCAGTATAATCTCTTGTGAATAGATTTAAAAAAAAACAAAAACTTAATAAATCACTGGTACATCTAAGAAAAAGCCTTTATCCATTGATATGTCTGCATTGTTAATTACAGGCACTCAGGTTCTCCGCCAAAACAAGAACTGGCGTTCACCTTAAACAACGGTAGTTTGAGAAAAATTACAGAACACAGGATTATCGTTCATTGAAACTGCAGAAGTAGTATTCATGTTGCCACATCATCAGCAGAATTCAGTTCTTCAACGTAGAGCTGTTACAACACAAACTGGCAGGAATAACAGTTTTGTGAAGACCTTCAGATGCAAGGCTTAAGGTAATAAGTTACAAATGTATGTTTCTTGCATATGAAATATCTGTACATTTATTGCGCCTAATGTATTGAATATGACAAGTAATATGCTAAGTTATTTAGTATCATCTCTTTTATGTAATCTTCGTTGACTAGTTTCATGGAGTAACACCGTATCCTAGTATGGAGCATCGTCCTAAGTATGACTCAATATCTAGGAATTTCTGGTTAACTTTCAATCCAGTTTGGCGAATTCTGAAAATATTCCAACCCCATTCTGGCAATCATAAGAAATGCTGTGCTGTGTTATGTTTTTGTGTATTAAATATTTGAAATTTATATTATAAACCAGCCGACCCCTTGCTTCGCTACCAGGGTGGTTCTCTATGCCCTCCCTCTCTTAGGTTCAACTCTAATCCATAAATTCAATATAAAAGGCCCCAGCCTGCTGACGTTCTACTAGAAACTTGAATTTCTATTTTGTTTTTCACTTACACACGAACAAGCTTGATTGTCTTGTGATTAGTGGTTTGCCTTTTTCTGAAAACATAATTATTAAGATATTTCCTAAAGTGTGTTTAATAATGGAAAAAGGGACCTTTGCACTGTTTAATGAGTTTACATAATTTTAAATGCTATTTTGGTTTTATAATAGTCTGATCATGTAGTTTGTAGCGACACCATTCCCACGGTAAAGATACATGAATCAACAGCAATTGTAGTCGTAAGGTTACTGCTCATTTGAGTAACATCAGATTGAGGACATAAATCCAGATTTATAGTGTGTCACTATTTACCATATTTTTTTTTATCCTCAGCGAGCAAGTCTACTCAATAAGGGGAAGTTTTCCACATCTGTAATCTCTAATTGTCTTAAAGTTCCTCAGTAACAGTTGCCTCCATGTTCAGTTAAGTCCTTGATTAATTCGGCATTGATAGTCCAGAAATACCTGATAGTCCGGCAAGTATATTGGGATCTCAACTTTTAAAATTATTTGTCCAGAACATATAGTCAGTCGGGGAACGTGTTAAAAAGCGTCAGAAGTGAGATAAAAATGTACGAGTGAGTGGAAAACAACTGCCTGTGGGTGATCGCTTCCCAAGTACAGTGGTGTTTGCGTCAAGTTCGCGAGGCAAGTTTAGTACAGAATCAGACGAACTGAGGAGCCAATTGTTATTGCTCCTTCTTCCTTCACCTCAGAAACCAGCTGCTATCACTACTTGTCGGCTTGTAACTCTGTCCTAAATAGTTTGGAATCCCAATCGCTTCATGTTGTTTGGAAAATTGTCATTCTTTCTCTGTGGTACAATCTGCAGGACACATTGTATGTTAGGCCACAATAGGGGACGAGGAGGAAGACTGCTGAATAAATCATGTATGGCAAATTGAACTATTAAAATTGTTAAGTTACATTAGTACAGTGCAGCATTTTTCATTTTTATATCGTTAAAAAGCAAATTCATGTATTCCCACTATTCTTAATTTTAAAAAAAATTTACCTATAAAATTTTAAAATTATTCTGTCACTTATTTTGTTTCCCATTTTACCCACTGTTTATTCAATAAACCTTGATATCCAGAATAGGATAAATTCATGAGGCATGTCCGATTATCAAGTTGTACTGTATATTCGTTTATTTCTATGGAATAATCTTGTTACAATCAGGAGTCATCATTCAGTATACAAGAAATCTAACTTATTTGCTTAATTGTTGCATATCGAAGTACAGTCTAGCCAATCTTCAAATGCAGACAATGAACTCAATTTAAACTCCACAGACTGTCGTCCCTTTTTTATCCTTCCATACGAACGAAAATGAGTATTAAAAATCATTTAAAATTTTTTATAAAATAAAAAAGTCATTAGTTTTGATAAAGTTAGGGTAGCATGATCAAACCACATTGCCTCTAGTAATATTCTCTGTTCTTGCTAAAGCTTATAAATTTAAGCTCTTACAGGTGAATTTCCAAAACAATTAAAATCAGCGTAGTTGTGCCAATTTACAAAATGAATACATCTATATAAACTGGACAATCTCCCCGCCACATTAGTCTTGCATCTCAGTATTTTCCAAAATATTCGAGAAATAATGAAAATATGTTACTCGGGTTATTTAAATAGGTATTACAGTTTTTTTTAGCATGATCAGTTATGGCTTTAGGAGGTAGATCTACTGGAGGCACTGCCACTCTCATTAATGTTACAGTAGGATTTATTCCAGCTTAATTGACGAGTTTAAAAAATCTACGGGTCTATTTATAGACTTTAAAAAGGCGTTTGATTTGGTAGATCACAGTATTTTATTAATGAAAAACTAGAGGCGGGGTAGGTAGGATGTGCGGGGTGTGGCCTTGAGCTGGTTCAGGTAGCTTCCTCACTGGGCCTGGGTGGCGTGCACAACGAGTGCGACGTTGGGCAATCTGTCAGCGCATCCGCTGCCCGTCAAAACAGTGTGCGCCAGGCAGTGTCATCTCTGCTACTCTGTTTCTGATTTTTATTAATGATTTATTAGAACAGAATTTTAATGGGAAGCAAGTGCTTTCGCTGATGGACTAGCTTTCTTTTGTTCTATTCCCAAACTCATCGCACAACCATTTGGAACCAAATTGATCAAGATCTTTTTATTTTGAGGACGATGGTCTGTGGGAACTGTGCAGGTTGTGTTATTGGCGGACTTTTGTGAATTAACAAAATGTCAGTTAAGGTTGATAAAAAGAAGTATGTGAATTTTGATTTTAAAGATTTTGGCTTTACGCGAATTTTAAATTCAATGAGATTAACTGTGCGAAAATATGGAAGATCTATGTTAATTGTAAAATATATAACAAGAAGAAAATTTCAATATCTTCGGAGTAATTTTTGATTCAAACTTGTCATGGGAGAAGCACATAACTGTTACTGCATCAACAAACTTAAAGCGATTACTGAGGAAAATTTTATTTTTTGCGAAAATTTTCTGCGGATGAAAGTTTGTTATGAACTCTGTTCTTTGCTATAGTAAGTTCAAGACTTCAGTATGGAGTTGTGTGGTTGGGGTTGGGACTTTTAAATATTTAATAGAGAGATTAAGAGTAGTTGCAGAATCATTTTATGATAATAATTACACACAAAGAGAATACGAGACAGATCATTTCGATTTTGTTCAATGGAAAATATTAACCATTACAAACATTGTTTGTTTTTAAAGTTCTCAGGACTCATTTTACACTATAAGTGGGTAAATTTGGGTAAATCGGACCTAAATTACGGTACATGAAGCATAGTCCGGAGTGAATGTTTAGAACTCCTAAGATTAACAAGTCCGTATTGGAAAGCATTCATTTCTGTATAATGGTCCAAAATGTTTCAACAAGTTGCCTTTATGAAATTATAAATTTCCGGTTAACGTTAGAAAGTTTTGTAGTATTTTAAACAGCTTTTTCTATTACTAAATGAAATTGTAACTTATTCTACAGTTAAAAATAGAAGTTGTGTTCTCTGTTTATTTGTGTTTACTAGTTGTTTTGAATGGTATTATGTATTTTTTGGTTTTATTTTTGGTAAAAGTATTGTAATATTGAAATAAGAATTGTAAATATTTTTATTACTGGCTGAGTGATTTGTTTTGTGTTTGATTAGTCATTGTAGTGAAGTGCAGTAAGTTGTAATTGCAGTGAAGGTTCGGTCTTGCTTTAAAGCAGGGTTGTAGTATGTGCCTTATCAGTGTTAGGTTGGTAGAGCACGGAGAGCGCACGGCTGATAACAACATGTTACTTTAATCTGGATATGATCAATGAAACCTGTTGTATTTTGTTGCCTTACTGACCACACTACTCGTGAAAAGTCGGTCAGTCAATTCCGGGTTGTTTTCTTATTAACTATGTACTGGTTATGATGGAATAAATTAATTTAGTTCATATATGATCAAGTTAAAAATCCAGCTACAACTCTAATTTGTATTATGAACTTTATATATCATTCAACAGATTCAATGATTTATTTGGCCATTCGGTTCATTCAATACAATAGGGCTAGTCAAAAGTATTTATTCTTAAGTATTTAATAAATCTACTAATCATGCTAAAAATAAACCAAACTAAAAAAGCACAAAATCACACTGCTACAACTAGTAAATTATAATCAATATTGATTATCTAAAAACTAGCAAGTCTCACAGCTAAAATAAATAAAAACAAACCAAAACAAAAAGCAAGGCAAGCCTGCATGCAGACTCCAATGCCAATGGAGAAAGAAAACCAAGCAAACACAAACCTGAACTAAGATTCACAATGGCCCAATTAAACCTGAGAAATCAGCCTCAAAATATTCGCTTAAGCTTATAGAAGGGGTTCTATAAGAGCCAAGCTTTCAGCAATGGTTCCAGCTTTAGC
Source organism: Stictocephala bisonia (assembly GCA_035578905.1). NCBI lineage: Eukaryota > Metazoa > Arthropoda > Insecta > Hemiptera > Membracidae > Stictocephala > Stictocephala bisonia. Next base: position 41,205 of record JAQJVL010002551.1, read on the forward strand.
CTTAGCTAAGGGTTCTAAACAGCCTAATTGGCAGCGTGATTAAAAAAACCTCACACCTGAACAGGAAAGCAATTAACATTTTACCCAACCTTGATCCAGTTCACATGAATGTTATTGACAATTTAGTTTACCATGAGAAGGATTGCACGATTAGGTTAAGTTCCCACCTCTCATGCTTCTTACTGGCAATGTTACACTGAAAATATATACATTAATTACTGTACATTATGCTATTTGATACAAATAGAGGCTTGCATTGAACGACAGGAATAAATATGCATCATTTATTAAGCGTTCAGCCTTTTATGTACCAAAGGACACTTGGACTATTGCTGGGAGTAGCCCAAAGCCTCGTTTCATAGATCAAGTGAGACTGAAAGGAATGATTAGTAGGCAAACTTTCAGAAAGCTATTTGGCATATCCTTGTTTTTAAGTTAGTTACGAGAAATAAAACTTTACTTAAACATTTACACAAAGTTGATCAATGTGATCACTCAAGCAAAGGAGGGTCAAGAAGTAACAGCCAAGAATTTTACTGGTGTAACTTGTTCCTTACTCATTATTCCTGTAATAACTAAACAACATCTAGACTGACGGGGATTTTTTTTTTTTCCATCATTGAGAGCCAAATTTGTTTGATTCTTGAACCAGTCAGAAGCCAAGGTCCAAATGACGTATAACTGTGGCTTCAGCATAAGCTCATCTTTATCATAGCACACAAGGAGGGGTCGTGTCTGCATAAAGTATCTACATTATGATTAAGTTTATAATCAGGTCATTTTGTATACAATAAAAAGAAAGGGCCCAGAATCGGGCCTGAGGACCCATTCTTAACATTTAAAGGAGTGGAATTTACACCATCAAAACTCACTATTTGCGTATATACTTGAAGGTTAAGTGTTGATCAAATTGAGGGGGCAAGCATCCGTCAGACCATATTTTTAAAATTTTGAAATAATGATTTCATGGACTCACACAATCAAATGCCCGAGGGAGGTCTCAAAGGAGAACTTGCAGTAGGATGACTTCAGTTCAAAAAGCAGAAAGAAAGAATCTGTTGAAGAAGAGAGTCCACTGCCGAGGAACGTGGACTGACCCCTTCTGAAAACCAAATTGGGCAAGGTACAAGCAGATGATGTCCCTCAAAGGAACCGTACAGTCTGTTTGAAGCACAAGTGTCTCTAAAAACCTTTGCAATACAGTTATCAAGGAAATAGGAACGGTATATAGACTTGATTGTCATGTTTACCCGTTTATAAACAGAGAATGGTTCTGGCTACTCTTGAGAACCTAGGGAAGGTACCTTCAGTTAACCAAATGTTACAGATATAAGTAATTTTTGGGGCAATACTATGGTTTTTTTCTTTTAGAAATGTGGAGACATATCATAAAATATCACTCTATTTGAGGCCTTAAAGCTTTTTACCACATTAAGTATATTTACATCTATTTTCAATTTCTAAAACTAAAAACTCATGCTGTACATCTGGAATATTTCCAAGGTATTCGTCCGCAGAAATCCCCACAGGTCAAATTCCATTAATAATTGTAGAAATTTGAATCCATAAAATATTGATTCACTCTCATCGCCGGAAGTAGTCAGAGTGGATGATGTGGCACGTGTAGGCCCAGTTTTTGTTTATAAGCTCCCAAGGTAGTAGCCTTACAAGGTTTTAGGTGACTTAGCAACAATCTCCTCAACAGCTTGCCAGTTTGGCCTCCTTTAACTTGACAACGATAATGTACGTCTCAAGTATTCGCAACACAGGGTAAGACAAGCCTATTATCAACATTGTCACTCACCAGCAGAATTATAACCTTTGAGGTTTGCCAGTTCAGGGGTTGTACACAGTTTTTGCTGCACACAATCCTATGTGAGGAGGTTTGTCTTGTGGTCCACGCTGCTAGAACGCCAATACCATATTTTATATGATATGATACGGTATTTTCTTACGTCAAATCATTGGACGATTCCCTGCTCAGATTATAAATCAAAATATACCTCAATCGACTCGCAAGAAATATACGTTAATTTCGTTTACGAAAAGGAGCTGAACGGTTCCTTGCACGTACGTATACTACAATCGATATGAACTTTCACCTAGAAAAGATAGGAAGTTCGATTCTTGGGATGTAAAGTGACCCGTTCTCGGGACCTTTTTGATTGAATGGTATTATTGATATGAATGAAAATATGCATAATTTCCACGGCGTACAGACCATTAGATTTATATTGGTAACAGGTTTTTTGAACATCTTGAACCGGATCTCTCGTCCCCTTTCTTGTATCATAAAGATACTAACCAGCACTTCTGTTTTATTCACGCTATTTTAGGTTAGGTTACAAGTGACTAGTAAACTCGACAACCAACATGTGTGATCGCTACTATTTGCAGTGATCACTACATTCCCAGCTCTGTTGATCACTTTAAACTGAACTAGTTCAAATCATAATGAAGGAACTCATTCACTACGTCGACTAGTTCATTTGACTGTCGTCGTGTACTACCTATTCTTAGGTGTATTGTTCAGTTCATAATTACACGTACCAAACTGATAACGTATGATTAAGGGTAATATAAAACACAAACATTTTTATTGTTAACTTATAAAACTGTTTACTCTTAAAACTAAATTAAGATATAAATATCTGATATTTCGTGAAATACAACTACTCGATCGAACTTCGAGTAGTTTTAGGAGCTTCGAGCCGAGTTTGAGTAGTAAAATACTCTAACTTTCGAGTACTCGCACACCCCTACTAATATGGAAGTTGGCTATGATAGCAAAAAGTCTGTCTTGACATAAGCGAAGGTGCAGAACTTGTTTTCAAGAATGGATCTGTTGACCAATAGTCAGATATCTTAGGTTTTTTTACAGTCCATGTATGTAAGATTATTAAACAAAAAAATTTAGACCTCATGAAACTTCAGAGCTATCCATTTACCCCAAATCCCAAATCATTTTGTTTGAGCGGTTCAGTTTATCTATCATTACTTTAGTATATTTATTGGGTTCAGATTTTATTAGTATAATCGTAGTGTCTGGAAAAAATAATGAAAAATGGTCTAATGGGGTTGAAGTTTCAGTTATTGGGACTCAATGAATTTAGGAAGTCTATAAAATTCCAACCAATCTCTTCATCAGAAGGTTTTTTTATTTCTAGTGTTTCTGTTTGTCTTTTTATTTTCAATATAAATATCAGGTACCATCTCATTTAAAATTGGAGGATCTAAAATATCGACAGGACTTGGCATATCAATTCTATCAGTTAGTAACAGACTAGGCCTATCACTACTGACCATTTTCATAATTTTGAACAACCTGGATAGGCAAATGAGAATTGTTTCTTTTTTTTATGACATTTTGGCTTTGGCATACATAAGGTTTTACTGGTAGAAGGGCCAGAATAATTTAAAGGTACATTTACACTGCACACGCCACGACTGCAGTGTTCGCAAACATTTGCGAACAGACATTCGTCTGAACCTCTATTCATCCGGGCCAAACACTGTTTGTACGTGCGCGGAGTCGATCCGATCACTGTCGGTTTTTCAACCATCAAAGGGATTTGTGTTACGGTGCGTCCTGTCTTGACAGGTATTTGTATTTACACCTATATCCAGTCCAGTTTGTACCTTTACTGACAAATTTTTTTTGTTCATTTGCTTTTTATTTTGTACAGAGTTTACTTTTAATACATATTAATCTGGGTGTTTTTATTTACTGTTATTGTTTTATTTTGTATGTGAGTTTTTATTTAATCAATATGGAGTGAGAAGTGCCTACAACTAATTTCTTTGTATGAAGATACACCTGAATTGTGGCAACCGGATCACAAGTTTCATTATATTAAACTTTAGAAAAATGACAATTTATTTGACTGAGAAATGAAGACACCCACACTCTACGTCTTTTCCTTTGTTTCTTCTTTTCCACTTCAGATAAAAACAAAATTGAAGCTGCACTCACGGCCAACTTCGATAATGTGGTAAACTGAATTCACTACGAATGCTCGCAAACAATGAATGTTTGATCGCGCACAGGCAGTTGAAATTGGGTCGATTTGCAAACGCTGTTTATGCGTGCAGCTATTTGTGAACAATTAGAAACGTTTGCAATCGCTGCGCATGCAGTGTAAATGCATCTTAAGTCTGAATCACTAACCTTGACACTTGAAGTGCCGAAGACAGGGTTGGCATCAAAGTTATCTTTAAATTCGCCATCAAAGCCTGAATCGTTAACAGGGTCACAGATACTCTCTTAATGGACAACAGAAGAATGTTTTTCAACTTAATTTCCTTCAAAACTAGAGTTATAAACGTCTTCATCTGAGACTGGTGTCAGAGATACCGCTCAGGATGCCACATCACAGCATGGGTGAAACGTTTGGTGATGTAAATAGCACCAGCCATTACTGGAAGCTTTATAGTCATTAGTAATGACACCGGCTGCTTAAGCCTACGAAATAAGATAGTAGGATCTTGTCTATCTTATTGGATGCTACTCTTCAGTACTGCCTCGTTTTATACCCAATTTATAGAAAATTTTTTGAAAAATATCCATCCTACATATCTAAGCTAAATATTCCCCAACACAGGCTGACAAAAATTGGATTATCACATAGAGCTAATTGTATTAAAAATTCAAGTATTTGTAATACAATTAAAAATTCAAGAATTGTATTCAATTCTTTAATAAGCTGAATGAGTCTGCTAGAGCTGTGTCAATTGTTATTTTTAGGAATAAACTGTTTCAATGGCTGTTAGTTAATCCTTTCTACAGTATACAAGAATTCCTTAATTGTGACATTGACTTAGTTTTTTGATTCAATGTAGATGATTTTTATTTATTACTACTAATTAATTATAATATACTAATTTTAAGTTGATGGGGATGGATGGATTTGTATGGAGTTTTTGACTGTACTATTGGACTTGTGTTGTAATGATTGGGATTTGCATTCAGTTATATGACTGTGCCTATTTCACTTGTAATGTGGTCAATGGAATAAAGTATCTGTATTTGTACACCTGCATGAAAATTTATAATAAATGCCCAAGCCACATTAAAATGAACTCTCTCTTAAAGGATTCAAAAAAGGTCATAGCATTTTTAATGCCCAACTGTTTCTTTAGTCTTTTAGAATATTTTAGTCATGAATAGAAAAGAACAGTCTTGTAACTCTGACAACATGACCTACAGTACAACCTCGATTATCCGGCCTTATGTGGTGAAGGTCAAGCCGGATAAAACATGTCATAAATAACTTGCTTATATTGGAGAAACACGTTTAGTAACTGATAACAAACAGCAGGCGTAAGCGAGGCCCCTACAATTGCATGTGACGCAACACGCTCTGCAGTTATTGTAATGAAACGGAACTATATTTATCATGATCCCCAACTTTGATGCTGATTTACAATACAAAAGATTTATACAGTACAAGTAAACGTCACACAACACAAATTTATTACAATATAAGCACAAAATGCACAAATATATTACAATACAAGCACAAAATGCACAAATATTATGGTGATCGATTTCGGTGAACCACGCTCACCTTCCTCAGACCAGAGGGATTCACAAAAGAATCTGTACTGTATATGTACCAACACGTATTATGCTAATTAAAAAACTAAAAGATTAATGTTCCACTTCCCCCACTCGCAAAATGTACTCTTCCAGCCAACCACACTGAACAAAAGTAAACAACATTGCTGGCTCGGATCTTCAGGCGCATTATGAAATTATTATGCAGTAACAAGCGACGGCTTGTCGAGAGAGGGTGACTAATTAATACAGCACCTGCAATTTGCAAAATGCAGGACCGAAACACTTGTGTACGACATTTGGTTTGAAAACTGAAAGGTGCTTCCGATTAATTAATTGTAGTTTTGATCTTGTAAATAATTTTTGTTGTTATCTACTTGCCGAACCGGATTACAAGGACTGCCGGATAAAACGAGGCAGTATAATCGAGGTTGTACTATACTTATTTTTTATTATTTATGTTTTAATACTACTTTATAAATTTATATTTTACTTTGTATATATTTATTTTCTTAGGATAAGTGGAAGATAATTTAATTTCTTGTTTTAAATCACAAAATGTATGTTGACAACTCTTCTGCCCAGGAAAAGTTTTGCATGTAAGTACGTCACGGATGATGTAATAAATAAATTATTCCATATTTCAGACTCAGAAGAATGCAGTTTGTCACTGATAAATCATGAAATACTGAAGTACATCAAATACTTTCTCAAAATTAGGAAACTTGTGTCCTCTCTATTATACATAAGTAAGTTTATTGAGGAAATAATCCAATTGTTGCTCCCCGCTGAACTCAGAGCCCCCTCCTTCGGCCAACATCGCCTACTTTGGATGTGTTTAGTTCCCAAACCTTATTTTTTGGATAGTTGTGTTTTGTGCACTCTTCTAGGGAAGTTTAAAGATGTTTCTCTTTGAAAAAAAAGAAAAACTTGTCAAAACCCAACCAAACATATGCTTTAAAATAATATTACTTTGGTTATTTTTTATTTGAGTTTAATTCAAGCTTTTTGTTTAGTTTAATTAAATGCACATGCCAGGCTAAGAACATTGCTTGATTAACTTGCAATTTTTATTTGTTACAGATATTATATTTCGTCTCGACAGCAAAGGACAGCCAGTACCTATCCCTGAGGAAATGCGGTCGCTGAAACCCTTTCAGGATGTGATACGGCCAGTAGGTGACGGTTGGCGCTCTGTTGTTGTGGCAAACCGTAACATGTACATGTTTAACGTCCCTCGCCTTGTTGGTGAAAGCAACGCTAAGCTGCGGCAGCTCAGCCTCCTTGGCTACACACCTGTTGTGGTTAGTAGCAGTATGATAAGTCTGTTTTAAATGTAGTGTTTCGCTTGCCATAACTACATAGTAATGTGTTTAGTAGGCAGTTTGCATGTAGTAGTTCCTCTCAATCGGAGCTAACTCAAAATATTTGTAAAAAATAGCAATATGGTTTTCAGAGTAATCCCAAAAAAGGGGATTATGAATCTGGATAGTATTATTTAATCTAGAAATAGGTCAAGTCAAATATTCTAATATTTCATTATCATGTCCTACAAAATGAAATTAATAGTTGGATAAGCCTCTTGGTTCATAAATGTTTTATTCTGTTGCAGATTTCTTACCTGTACTGGATGGGTGAGAAGAACAAATCAGTTTTCCTAAAACTCAAGTATTTCACTGGGCCTGGATAGAAAGAAATTGTTAGATAACATCAAGTTGTTTTATATATTTAAGGATATTTATTTAATAAAATGTGTTAAATTACCAATATGTCTGTTCTTACAAGAATAATGGCTTTTGTTGTCTGTGCTTGGTAACTTGATCACATCAAACAGTACAGTAGGCACTGGTGGCGCAGTGCTGTAACCCAGCTACTTGGGGACAAAGTGTTTGGGAGATTGTAGGCGATAGGTTCCATGCTCGGTTCTCTTAATACCGTCACGGCGTCCGCTCAGTGGTTGCCATCAACGTAGACACTACTTGAGAAGTCTGAAGTGTCCGTGTTGAATGGTAGTCAAGGTTCAGATGTTGTGTAGGGGAGAGAACTGAGTGTCAGACTTGTCAGTTAGCTGAAAATCAGACCAACACTACATGGTTCGGATTCCACGTAAAGCTTTAGGTCCCATAGTTGCCCTGGCTATTGGGCTATTAATAAATAGTCCTTTCTGAGCTAAGTCGAACTCAGTAACAATGACTACACTCGTTCATCTACACTCATTCACTCCTCATATTCGCCCATATCTCTACGATTGGCGTCTTATGAATGATGAATAATGAATAACTTGGGGACAAAGTATTGTGGGCATTGAAGGTAATAGGTTAGTTATGACATGGCGTCTCCTCAGTAGTAGCCATCGACAACGACACTATTAGAGAAGTCTGGAGTGGCCATGTTTGGTGGTAAACAAGGTCGAGATGTTATATGTGTGTGTAGATAACTAAGTATGAGACTTGTCAATTAGCTGAAAACCACACCAATACTGCGTGGTTCGGATTTCATGTCGAGCTTTAGGTCTCTTAATTGCCCTGGATAATGCGCTATTAATCAATATCTCTTTTTAAGGAACAATCGACCTTAGTTAGTAACAATGCCTAAACTCATCACACACATTTGCTTCTCATTCGCCCATATCTCTTTCATGGACATCTTAATAGTGAATTATAATAAGAGTGAATTAATACCCTGTATTTACATGGAACAGTACCAAGGATTTAAGGCGGTTTGGACAAAAAAAATGTTCAATTTCAATTACTTTATATCAGCTATTAAATGCCTCCCAAGTAGTTCTTTAATTAAAATTATGTTTATAGTTATAAATAAATCACCTCAAAGATGCGAATTTGGACTTTCTTCGTACATGCAGAATTAAGAAACTATTTTCCCGACTATTTCCAAATTTTAAAAATAGACCCTCACAGGACTGGTCTTGCTCATCAGTTATTTTAAATTATGTAATTTTACTGCAAATTAGCAAATTTGATTTTAAATATTGAATGTTATATATTGTTATTTTATTACAAGAAATACAATGTCGTGTTTGGCATCTTATGCCAATTATCGCACAGTTTACAAAATTGATTAACTTTATATACTCAACTTGTGGTTCTACTTTTACCCGCATGTTATATTACAATCCAATACATACGTACAGCGAGACAGCAACCGCACCCGCAGGATCCCACTTCAACAACTTCCTGCAATTATATAGACGGGGATGGAACTGGAAGGGGTCAAGTGTCTGTGTGAGTGACTGGCAGTCAGACGTACAGCCAGCGCTGCGAGCGGAATTGAGTTGTCCCTAATTCTGGCTGAATCACCTTAGGAGCATCGGTACATTCATATTCAAATTTACTAAGAATTTAATGTCTAGTACCCACTATTGGTAAGTTATTAAGCATATGAAATTTTGGTAGAAATTACATTATACAACTTAAGTTTTGTACAACTCTCATTCAACTAAATTTATTAAATAAGTTAAGAGTTGCCATTTCATTTAGATAGTTTAACACAATAAAACAATAATAGTATATGAATATTCTAATTTATTTACAGGCGGTAGAATAATTAATGTTTAGCATAAGGCTGATCATCATTTTCAAATACATGATATTTCTTGTAAACGGGTTTGTAGTAAAAATCTCTCCTTTCTTTCTGCCAACCCCGAGGTGGAGCTTTCTTGTAACTGAATGCTGATTCTGTCTCACCAAATTTTTTGTTGGTTTCTGCTATGTCTTCTCTGGAACATTGCAAAAATAATACATGAAAAATATTCATAAAAATGTTAAACTACTAGTACTACTAAATATATCCATTAATATCAGTTGATATCTTCAATATAAACCCAACTATTGATAAGATAAAATAGCAAATAAAATAAGACTACGCACTTTACACCATAAAAATGTCAAATGGAATGCTCGATCAAATTAAAATTGAAAATATCAACAAATCTCTAAAACACATACACGCTAGGAAAAAAACACAATTTCCAAATAATCACTTCACAGCGTTCATTCAAGGACAACATAAATAAAAAAAATAATCAATAATTTTTTTCTGTTATTACTGGCACATTTTTTCTGTTACTACTGGCACATATAAACAAGACTGACATAAATACATATTACATTTTTTTAAGGTTGGGCTCATTTGAGATAATCTCTTTTATTATGGCTTTTATGTAATCATTGAAATCTATATTCTATAATACTATTTTAATTGTATGAAGCCATTCTGAATTAGATATCTTTCTACAAATGTTGTTTCATATTTTAGCTTAGTTTTTCCTGAGAACAGGATTTTTGCTCATTAATAAGAAAACAACTTCTTCACAGATTAATTATAGAGTACACGGACACCGAGCTTCGCTCATTTGAATTGTGCAAACTGAAGAGGTAGCATCCATATCTCCCTGAGGATTGTTTGTTGTTGCTCTACGTTGTAGGTTATTTATTAATAAATTTCGTTTCGGAGGTCTTTCGCAGCCCCTTTGTGGAACTCGGCCTGCAGCCTCGTGAGAGAGCATGGCCTCGCCAAGACGCTCTGCTACAGTCCCATTTGTGGATCGCAGCATGTTGCCTCGTGAGGAAGATCAGTCTACGGCCTCGCCAAGATCTTAAGCACCATGACTTCGAATTTTGGTTTTTGGGGCGGCAGAGCCCATAAACATAGGTTTTCGAGCATATTTTTATTTGAGTGGAGGGAGCCCTTAAATGTGTCTTCTAAAATTAAATGGTATAATATGATTTAGGAGATAAATAGCTATAGTTTGATACACCACAATCTGCTAGAAGTCAATAACACGGGAACCTCTGTGGCAGAAATCGAATCTTCCCATGGTTGAGACCAGTGCCAATCGATTTCTTGTGGTTGGAAACCCCCCAAAAATATTAAAACTTAAAATCCTTGGAGTCAAAAAAAATTTGTCCGGACGTGGCATTTTTTAGATAATAAATAAGATATTTTACAGTGTATAAATTCTACTTATATTAAATTGAATTACAATTGACTCTGATATTTTTAATTTTTATTATTTATTGAAGAATAAATTACTTTCCACACAGTGTCGCGTATAAAACCAATTATAATATTAAAAGACTACTTTTTCCAATTTTTGCCATCTTGGCATGGATGCCACATGGCTTGTTGCATGGTAGATTAGAGTGAGACAGAGAATCGGCAGAAGGCCAACGGGAAAGAGAGAGAGGAGATTACAAATTGTAATAAGAATGAGAGAAATAAAAGGGCTAAGAGGGGTACAAAGTAGAAAATCCCAGCCAGCCCTGTGAATCGGCAGCTATGCTAAGCTTCTTTCATCTTCTACAGGAAGTTTGACTGTTTTGCTTCTTATAGACTTGTATTCATTAATAAAACAGCTATACACATCATGTATGTCTACTAAAAGTTGATATGCTGACAAATCATTCTGCTAAAAATATGAGTTAAATTTCTATTTATACCTTCCTGTTTGGTAGAGGAAGCTGCTGTAAAGGTGGTTAGTACAAATTGAAATTATACTATCTACACCTTCAATAAATCTTTACTAATAAATAGATAGCCTTCAATAGTTATGTCTGTAACGTAAGGAACTATCTCTAATCGTATGGATGAAGAAGACATGATGTCATCAGTGGAGTTAATTGTTTTAATCAACAGCCAAAACAAGTCAAACAGTACAGATTCTATAATGAAGAATTTATTATCTATGTTTAGAGGCTTTTCACTTACCTATACTGGTCAAATACAACTTTCTTTCCTGTTATTGGATCTGTGATATCTCCCAGTGGAAATACAACTTCCTTGATCCGATGTTGAATCTCAGTTGTGATCTTCTCCGGCAGCTGTTCTAGTAGTACAACATCTCCCACGTTTGATAACTTCTGTTTATCTTCAGCATAAATTAATTTGATATCTTTGAAGTACTAAAATTAAAAAAATTAAAATACAAAATATTAACTATTTTAATTTATTATTTGTTAAAACATGAACAATGTCCTGTTTGTTTATAATAATAATAATATAAATATAATTTAACACTATTTTTAGTAAAATTTAATTTGATTTGGTCCAACTTTATTTACTATTGGGAATCACTCCACTGCGCGGAATATCCTTGCCCTCATTCGATCACCGAATTGGCTCTAGGTTGGTTAACTCTACCACTAGTCTCATATATCTGTTTCTACCAAGTGAGTAAATTTTGTGGACCTGGACCATGTAGCTGTACTAATCGACCCGCTGCCCTAGATGACCCACTAAGCCAACTGTAACAGGACCATCTGAACTGTGTTTGAGACAAACTAGTAACAAATTTCAAAAACAAAGTAAACATACTAGTAGCACCACTATTTTATTTACACGTTTAACATTGAATTTTACATCACTTTGTAAAACAAATATTGAGTAGCGAATATACAATGTTAATTATGTGGTTCGCTACATACAATACAAATTTCGGTATGTGGTTGTGTGGTAATTTCTTCTTCACTAAACACTGGCTTACTACACAACTAATACAAACGATTCAGTAATAAATGTTGCACTTGTATCAGATGTGCACAATACCACAATCAGAAGTATTGCGGACATGATTAGGTGTGAGTTACTAGTACAACATGAATTAAACTAAATTATAAACTTACGAGCCTTGAGTGGCAGATAATATGACAAAAAGAAGGTCATGCCTTTGATTATATACACCTACAATAGATATTCAATTAATATCTAATACGAATATTTGTTCTTGAAATTTGGTTAGTTAGTAAGGTCTGCAACCATAGCTGGTTAACATTAAATTTACATGGAACTACACTAGTGCTTCATAATGGACCATAAAAACAGCTGATAATTTTAGACAAAAAATTTAACATGGGATAGGCAATCTATGAGTGTGAATAGAATCAATGATTAAGCTATAATGAAAGTAGGTCTTATTTTACTACCAGAAGTTAGTGGTAAGAAGCCCTCTCTAACACTCAACATGAGGACCAACAGTGAACTGTGTGCAAGGGTGGGATTGTTTACCAGTTCCTATTAGAGGGACAAATACACATGTTGCTTGAGGTTGTTAGAAAGGCCACTGGCGCTTAATATTCCTATGATATAGTTATTACACTAAAGGTATTGAGTATCTACTACTTTGTCACTAAATAATAAAATTATTTCATTTTTCTTCGTTAATGAACAATAATAATAATAATAATTTTTATTTGCCACACAAATTTTACATCATTGACAATGTCATAGCAGCAGCTATTGCAATAGCTTGTGTCATACATACTAATTACTAAAATTAGACTATTTATGAATCTACCAGTAGACTTTAAAGTCAAATTAGTAATAAAAAATGTGTACTTTAAAAATTAAAAATTAAGGTCAATTGCGTTAAAAAATTCATCTAAATTGTAAAATGGGTTTTTTTAAAAGCCAGCAGTAAAATTTATTTTTGACTTCAGAAAAAGAATACTGATTAATTTTAGGTTCCAAAAAATTGTAAATTTTAAGGGACAATACTATAAGACTATCCAGAGTCTTATTCAAACGATAAAAGTCAATTTTAGCATTTTTCTTTCCACGTGTGTTATAGTTATGGAAAGATTGTTTGAATTTTAAAAATTCTGAATTTGTAATAGTATAAGTAGGCCTAACCAAGTCAAATATGTAAAGATTTATAATGGTTTGAAATTGGAAATCAATAAAAAGTGGTTTGCAGTGTTCTCTGGAGTCACATTTCTTAAGAACTCTTAAAGCTTTTTTTTTGTAAAGTTAATAGTTCTTTAATTCTGGTACAATTACCATAAAGAACTAAACCGTACCTGAATACAGACTGAAAATATGCAAAATAGGCTGTTCTTATATAATTTTTTGGTACAATATCGTTCAATCTACTTAAAAGATAAATTACCCTTGATAGTCGTTTATTTAAATAGTCTATGTGATCGTTCCAGGTTAGCTGATTGTCAATATAAACCCCCAAAAATTTAATCGAATCCACAAAATTTTCATCCAATGAAATAGAACTAGGCTTAAGATGAAATAGTATGTTTTTTTGTTTTATTACAATTCAGCAAAAGTCCATTTGAATTAAACCAATTTAAAGCTTTAGAAAGAGTCTCATTAGCCATAATTTCCAGATCATTAATGTTTTTGCTTACGTTAAAGAAAGTTGTGTCATCGGCGTAAAGAATAATTTTAGAATCAGTTGTCGATGGAAGATCATTGATATATATCAAAAATAGGAGGGGACCCAGGACAGAGCCCTGTGGGACACCCCACTCCACTTTCAATTCTTTTGACCACCTTCCATTGACACAAACGGTTTGCCTACCGTTGTTTAAATAGGATTCAAAAAATTTTAAAGATGGTTTACAGAAACCATAATGTTTTAATTTTGCAATTAGAATTTTACTTTCAACACAATCAAAAGCCTTGCTCAGGTCACAAAAAGTGGCCTGCGCAAAGGCTTTGTCTTCAAAAGATAGGTGAATTTGTCTGACTAAGTTATCTAAAGCATTGAACGTTGATCTGCCCTGTCTAAAGCCGAATTGTGATGAATTAAAAATATTGTTGTTTTCTAAAAATGTGTAAATTTGTTTGTATACTAACTGTTCAATTAATTTTCCTAGTACCGGGATTATTGATATAGGTCGATAGCTCTGAGGATTGTGTTTTGGTCCATTTTTGTAAATTGGGCATACACGAGAAATTTTAAGTTGATTGGGAAAAATGCCATCACTAAGCAGACGATTTACACATACTGCTAGAGGTTCAGTCAAACCAACAATAATTCTTTTCAGTAAATTGTTTGACATATTATAAAAATCATTACTATCTGAATTTTTCATATTTTTAACAGCATCAAGAACATCTTTTTATGTTACTGCTGACCATTTAAAATGATTTAAACTATTATGGGTAGACCTATTGTCATCACTTAAAAGGTTTGGCAATTTACAATTTGTTTTCATTTTTATTTCCCTAACTGAATTAATAAAATACCTGTTCAATACATCAGGTTCAATGTTAGCCTCACTTTTCTTGTTGACTTCTGTGTTATATTTAATAACATCCCATGCAGCTTTGCATTTGTTTTTGCTAACTTCAATATATTTAACATTTGTGACAAACTTTGCTTCATTAATAGATTTTCTGTACTGATGTTTTAATTTTGCAAAACTTAATTTAATATCACAATTGTTTTTATCATTATTACATTTCATTAGACAATCTAAAAATAACAATCTATTTTTCATTTCAGCCAATTCAAATGTATACCAATCCTGGTTCAACTTTTTTTTCTTTGGTTTTTCAGTTTTCACTTTAATAGTTCTTGAGTAATAATTTAAATGATTTGTTATAACATTAAATATGTGTAAAAACATAGTATCTGACGATTCATAACTACACTTGTGTAGCAAGAATGACCAGTCATGTGAGGCTAAACATGAAGATAAAGCTTCTATATTTTTCTTAGGCAAGTAAAATTTTATCTGGTAGTGCTTTGATGTTGTAAAACTGCCATTGAAATTAGAATTATTTGAATTAAAATCTGTTTGAACCAAAATTCCATCATGGTCGGAAAAGGGAAAGTGAAAAGTTGTTACAATTTGAATTTTTAAATGTTGTTTTAAAATAAAAATATTATCTAGGCAATTGTTGCCTCTAGTAGGTGTGTTATTATAGTGATAAAAATTATATTGTTTAAACAAGTTAAGCAGCTCCCTTGAGGTTTTGCTATTTTTTGTCACATCAAAACTACCATTAAAATCACCCCCTATTAGAATATCATAATAGTTCCATTGTGACATAAAATTTAAAAACAATTCTAGAATTCTAAGGAATTGATAAGGATCACCATTAGGAGAGTGATAGACAGAAACTGCAACGGTTTTAGTGCTATCCAGAAATGCTGCCGATGCTTCAAAATTTAGTTCCTCACAAAATTGGCTCACGTCACACTTCCTTGAAATTAAATTATTATGAACAAATATAGAGGAACCACCTCTAATGTGATTTGTTCTACAGTAAGCATCAGCACAATGGAACTCGCAAGGAAAGGATAAATTAATTTCATTTGTTAACATCCAGTGTTCAGTTAAACAAATAACTGAAATATTAGAATCAATTAAGAAACATTCCAAAGCATGAAATTTTTTCTTTAGCCTTTGAATATTTAAAAATATTATGTTAAAACTAGAAAAAGAAAAAGATTGGTCTACATTGACTGACTGATTTGTACAAGTGAACATCACAGAACTCAAATTTATTTATTTGCAGGTACAAATATGGTGATCAATTTTGGTAAATCACGTTCTTCTGACCATTCCCCTCTAATAAACACCTTTTGCCTGAGATTTTTTAAGATATGATTCTAATAGATTAATGGTGATTTGATTAAAAACGTAGTATTTCAGTTTTGAAACACCATCATAATGATTTACACATTCAAAAGCCTTGCTCAGGTCACAAAGAGTAACCTGAGCAAAAGCTTTCTTTTCAAACAAATTTTATTACATTAATCTACTGCATCAATAGTACTCTTACCATTGTAGCCAAATTGTTATATATTAAAAAGGCCATTTGATCCTTGTTATGTTTGATAATGGCTTATTTTATCAAATACTAATAACTGAAATAGTTTTGAAAAAGAAGGATATTGGCCGATAACTATTAAATTCGTCTTTTAAAACTGCTCTTTTAAAAATAAGAAAAATTCTTGACTCTTTAAACTCTATGAGCTGATTATTGTAAGAAAGTTTTGAACTTGATATTGCTAATCTATATTCTTTTTTTAACAACCTAGGGGTTAATAGCTGATGGTATCTCTTGATAATGATTTTAAGAAGAAAAGCCTATCTCTCATGGCAGATAAATTACTTGTATGCCAATTGTTATTTATTATAGAGCTCTTGTTCTTTTTAGCGTTTTTAATTTTTTAAAGAAATTCATAATATTAATTATAATTGAAAATAAATTATTGAAATATGTTATCGAAATGATAACATACTGTAACATTTAAAACAAAATTTCCTATACATGTTAAATTTTATGCTTCTATCATATGAAAAAAAAAAAAAAACACTAAACGCTTCAAGATTTTTGGTCCATATTGTAGATTTGATTTAATAGTTCTACATTTACTTTTTTATTTTGAAAATATCAACAAACAATAAAATCCTAATAGAAAAGTAAACAAGAATAAACATAAAAATAAAATAAATGAACTAGCTTTTGGCGCGAACTAGCTAACTAATCGTCAGCTGTTGGCGGGTACTCATTATGCATGAGCCACAGCAACAATAATGCCTCCATAATAACGATTTTTAATGTTTTTATTACTTAAAATAAACTTTTATTTGTAAACGTCACGCTTAACCAGTCATTTGCACTTGTGGCACATTTTTAAACATCTGGCTTAACCGGACGTTGGCACCGGAAGGATTAAATATGCTGCTGACTTTCAGTATGTGCTATATGTAATTGTAGCATTTAGAATACTGATTATTTTAAATGTTTCAATTTTGTATGCCTTGTATCAAAGCTTACAATAACTACGTATTGCATAAAATACTTCTCTTAAGGATAAGTATTGTGTGTGTATATATATATATATATATATATATATATATATATATATATATGTGTGTGTTTGTGGTTTAAATTCTCATGCTTATCGACTTCCACATGCCTGATGGAACTTGCCTTGTTCAGACCATCTCCAAACGCCACCACTCTACAGCTTATTGAGTACAACAGCAATATGCCTTGTTTGATGCGAGGAAATTTGCTCAGCTAGAATTCTTCTATTCAAGTGTCCAAAACTTTCGGATGAGGGCGATCTTAAGCTACCTTTTTTATGTATTCTATATTATTGTTCATTTTTAAGTTGATTTTATTTTATATTTGTTATTTATTGTTTTATAGCATTGTTAACCTTATTTATTTAAATGTTGTAGTTATTTGTTGATAAATAAACGACTAACAAATAACAACAACATAAATACATTAAATTGACAATGCTATAAAACAATAACAAATATGAATTAAAAATATTAATTTTATTTTATATTTGTTATTTATTGTTTTATAGTATAGTCAACTTAATTTATGTTCTTGTTTTTTGTTAGTCGTTTCTTTATAATCTGAATCATTTTCCTTAAAAGTTTCATTCTCTTATTTATTTACCATACCAACGGCATAACATCAATTTACAAAGAGTAACATAAATGGTAGCATCAGAATCCAACCCATGCTTGACAGTCCGAATGACCAGCCACAAGGTCCGAGAAGTTCTGGAACAGATACTGCCGATGTGAGGACCAAAGCCGAAGGAGGAGTCAATACATATTCCAAGATCTTTTCTGTTCATATCACACCTCTCATATTCATATTAACTGAAATAGCGGCCCATGTCTACTGTCTAGTTACATTAGAGTGGTAAAGTTCTTATATTTGTATAATCACTCGCTATGCTGTTAGTTCTGATAGTGGGTATATATTATAATCTATTACCTCGTCATTATTGTAATGAAGAATGTTTCTTAATTTTCTGTTCCACTGAGTGTGTATTTCTGGTATTTTTTACAATACACGGCCATCATCGTTAACGGCCCTTTACTACTTTAATATTAATTATTACTATTATTGAGCGTTCGTTGATAGAAAAACATAATTTAGAACCCACCCACCTGCCGATACACAATACAATGGTATTGACCCACCTACCCGCCCATACAAGTACAGTGGTATTGAACCACCCGCCCGCCCATACACACACAGTGGTATTGTCATCCATTGTGATATCGTAATTATGGTAATTATGCACTTTCTTGCCACCAAACAAATTTGGAACATTTTGCTTGAAATGGGTCTAGAATTGGCTGTATTTTCACGAGATATGCTTTTCATTCCGCGGAAATAACGTATTTTACCAAAAAATTCAAAAAAACCAATGTCAGAACTTTTAGTATTTTTGTCATATTTCCGTTAATTTAAATGGTATTTTAATCATCTTTTTTTTAATTAGATGTGTTTTTTTGCGCTGAATACAAATTTGAAAACTATTTTGCTCTATTACAAATATTTCTCGAGAAATAACGGAAAAACTACTATCGCGGCAGATCGCGATTAGAGGCCATTACGCGATCATTATATAGAACAACTATTTATCACAAAAACCGAATTCACCTATATTCCCACCGGAGTGACGGCCGGCAGGCCGTCACGGAGGCCAAACGCTCGAATTAAACGCAAATTACGAATTTTTGTTGAGAAAATAGACAATTAGGATAAGTTTGGTTATGTCGTAAAAAATGCATTTTTGGAGCTGAAAAAATATTTTTACTACAAAACCAGTTATATATTCGTGTTCAGCATAAAAAAACATGAGAAATGGAAAAACAATTTGTCGAAAAATAACGATTTTTAAAAAAGTTGGTTTTTCATTATTAAAAAACTAGTTTTTCTAGTTTTCGGTAAAAAACGAGTTTTCCGCGGATGAAATCAAACTCCTCAAGAGATATAAACTCATTTTCCACCACTTTTTTAACATGAAATCGTATTTTCAGAGGTGGCAAGAAAGTGCATAATTACCCGTAATTATTCTTATTTATTGACATATTTTTGGTGCACCTTTGTCTTGCTACTAGTTTTTCTCTATACATAATAAACTATATTATTTAAGGTTTATATTCTATTGTACAACTTTGCATTTTTGTTTGTTTGTAAATTGATGTTTTGCCATATATATTAAATGAAAATATACATAAATACTTACAATATTAAGATGAGGATTACGTTCATACCGAGTAATGGCAACTTTAACTGCATTTTCTTTAGTAGTAGGAAGACATTTTCCTATAAGTAATATTGATTTCTTTACAACCTCCTTAACACTCATGATAACACTAATTTAATAAAGCACAAGTAGTATTCTTATTCATGTATTTTATTAAGCTGAAAAAATACTAATCAACGCTTGTATTGTGAACTTTGGTAATATTTATTTAAACTTAAAATAAATAATTTAATTGAGGTTATGTTTTCTGACTGGTTGTCCTTCAACAATCAACACTACACACCTTCAATATTCTTTTTCTTTACAGTCACTTTCCCAATCATCAGTTTTTCATGTCTGTTTTTTTCTTTTGCTTTTCTTAATTTGATAAATGGCACCAGAATTAAATAAAAAGCATAGAATATGGAATAAGGCACAATATGCAGTTTCTCATAACATATATTTTACTTACAATTTGTTAACAAATAATTAAAACATTAAGAAAATATTATAACAATATTAACTTGAATAAAATTGCCAAGGTAAATTAGGGATGATGTTTTTTAATCGGAAAATCTTTTTAGCCTTTTATCAAGTTTAACGATATCCAAGATTTAGCTCTAGATTGTTCAGATGTTGCCCTAATTTGGATAAGTATTTTATAATTTATTCAGTTATTTCATTTATTCGTGCAATATAAATAGGGCTCTTTCTAATCTAGTGGTTTGCACTTCTGCTTTCAATGTAAGGACTTAAGTCCCGGGAGATTCAATTACGTTTTCCAGAGAGGTTTTGACCATTTCCCCTCAAACAACGTTTGAATACCATATTAAAAATTCCATAGTAAACCAAAAACAAAAAATATATTGTCTATGTCACATACAGTGGCAATTTATAATTATTGCATATCAAATGTGCTTGAAATATATGTAGATTTTTGACTGAACTCTTTCATATGTGTTAATAATATTTTTTTTAAAGATGTCCTCGCTCAGTTAATTTATTTTTAATACATGGATAAAGATTTTATCATAGACTTATTATTATCTATCTACAACTTTCTTTGATAGATAGAATATTTATCTTATTATCTAAAATAAGCCGCGTCCGGAAGAATTTTTTTTTGCTCCAAGGATTATTAATTTTACATTTCTTGGGGGGGATTCCGATCACGATAAATCGATTGGCACTGGTATCAACCCTGAGAAAATTCTGATTACTTCCCCAGAGGCTTCTAGACGTTCCGTGCTATCGACTTCTAGCAGAAAGTTGGGTATCAGACTAAAGGTATTTATCTCATAAATCACATTATACCATTAAATTTTGGAAGAGACAACATTTAAGGGCTCAGCCCCCTCCCAAATAAAAATATGCACAAAACCCCAAAATTGAGTAATGTTTAACTAATACACCCAGGTGGGGGTATCAAATTAAAGGCATTCGTCTCTTCATTACTAACAAACTATCAGATTTTAGACAAGAATTTGTTTATGGGCTCCACTGACTTAAGAATCTTGGCGAGGCTGTAGACCGATCTTCCTCTCGAGGCGACATGCTGAGATCAACAAACGGGACTGTAGCAGAGTGTCTTGGTAAGGCCGCAGATCGAACTTTCCCCCGCGAGGCCGTAAGACGAGTTCCACAAAGGGGCTAAAGGTAAACGTGGAAGACCTCCGAAACGAAATTTACTAATAACCTAATACTAAAGTAGGTAGAGCATCAACAAACGATCCTCAGGACCTCTGGGAGATATGGATGCTCTTCAGTTTGCAAAATCCAACTGATCGAAGCTCAGTCTCCCGGTACTTATTATAATATAGGATATTATTTTCTGTAAAAAAAATCACTCATAAAATAATCCAATACTTAACTCATTATCCCACAAATAGATATATTTTGTCTAGTACTAAATTGTACTTATTGGTAATCTAACTATGAATCAGAAAGATAACAAACCTTTTTAAAATTAACCTTTAGTTTAAGATAACCTCTACCAGTGATTGTATCGACTAGAGACATATAAACGACTCTTTGACTGTATATATATAAACATAAATAATTTGTGTTTTTATGTTCAATATTGTATTGCCTTTAGCTATACGATAAAAGTAATTTACAATTTACTCCACAAGAAAGTAGGTTGTTACTGCATGTAAGTGTCACAATGCATTGATCGACTAAAAAAAAATAGTTAAATTAAATGCACACTTTAACAAAAAAAAAGTCGTGAGTTGAATTGAACGTTAACATAGTTTTTTCAGCTTTGGTATCTAGCAAAACAAAACTTCCGCTCATCTGGTAGGATGGATTGGGTGGGAGTGTCGATAGTCAGGATTAGGAGAATGACAGACAACTTTGTAAACTCCAGCAGCGTTGGGAATTCGAGGGTAATTTCGCTGGTTGAGGGTATTTTTGAGGGTATAAGTTCTTTGAGGGTAAAAATGAGTAATTCATTATAATTTTGAAGTTTTTCCAATATGCAATATGTCGTGACTACTCATGCTTTGATTCTTCTAACAAAGTGTACTCTGAATATATCACTGCTAACATTGATTAGTGAATATATAATTTATACTTTCTAATAAATACTACCATAGACCTTCTTAGTACTACCTTAGTTAGTAGTATAATAGAAGGTCCATGATACTACTAACTATTGCAGCTTACATAATTGTTACTCTGTATTGTCAATATCTGTTTTTCAATCCAATTGCATGTGGTTTCTGTTATTTCGGTGACGTTATTGCCAACATAATGGTGAAGGTTAGTTTTGAATAAACCGCATTGTATAGTTCAATCTGTTGAATTGGCCGACGACGAGGTAGAAGGATTAAATTGGACACATGATGATAAATGATAGAACAGACCGCGTGGTGTGGTGTATGTGTCGGGAAGGAGACCTGGGAGGCTTGGAGAGAGAGTGAGACAAAGGCGTGGCTCGGCCGATCAATGGGGCAATCGTTTATTTCAATACGTGATACAAGTTCAAAATATATTGCCAACATAAAAATACATTACAGTTTCGTTTACAACCTTTTTGTAAGATGGAAAACGAAACTCCTTTCCATCTAAAATCAAATGGAAACGTTGTTGGATCAGTTGACGCCATTTTTGTTGTTAGTTCAATTTATCACTGATTGCCATTAAGTCCGATCTAAAAGACACTTCACAAATTCTCAAAGATAGTTTTTCATTAATTGTTTCAATTGTTATGTAAAGATTGTTACCGAGAATAAAACAAGATTTGACTTTTCAGACCGATGTTTTAAGTGCATCGATATATTAATATATAATATAATATAACGTGTTATGATATAAAGACTGCCAGAAAATATATCATCAAAAGTCTAGTTCTCTTGGGTCCTTGACAATCAGAGAAAGAGTGAAAAACCACAGTATTTTTATCCTAGAACAGTGGCCTATAAGATGTATACAACAGCATTACTGAAATACCCTCTGAATACTGGGCAAAATCTCTCTTCTAACATGATGAAAAATCTTTCTTCTCTCATAACAGCTTATAAAACTCTATTTAGTATTTATTATGTGTCGTGTGTGGTTTTTAAAAAATCGCTAAAAGTCAGCTAGTCTTTCTGCAACTAAGCAAATGCAACTTAATATTCTAAGTAGTATAACCACCATTCTGCATCGGTCACAAAATAGTCCTTAAGACATATATTTTTATTTTGTCATGAAGCGGGACATTTAATGCACTTACTACTCTTTGATTTGTCTGAGGGTATTTTTCCCTTAAAAAGGGTAATTTTAGTAGGAGCTGAGGGTAAGTCGTGGTCGAACAACACTGAACTCCAGTCCAGTCTCCGATTCCATTTGTCTGTGTAATCACAAGTTAGACAAGTTTGGATTATGTAAGGTTAAGTTTCTGTGTTAATGTCAAAAGATAACAAATAACGTAAAACGGATTGTCACAGCAGATCATTTAAGAATTAAATTCTTTTTAAAGGTGAGACCAAATTTGATTAATTTCTCTACATCCTACCTATTTTATGATATGACTAGGCCTAGCTGTTGTAGGAGGCCTCCTCCAAAGATATGAGATTGGTGAATGGAATAAAAGGACTAAAAGGAGAAAAACGATTAATATAACCTAACTTATCCTAATCGTCTATTTACTAACATTGGGTATTTATGCAGTTTATTGCCACCAAACAAATTTGGAACATTTTGCTTGAAATGGGTCTAGATTTGGCTGTATTTTCATGAGGTATGATTTTTATTCCGCGGAAATAACGTATTTTACTGAAAAATTCGAAATAAACAATGTCACAAATTTAAGCATTTTTTTCATAGTTCCGTTAATTTAAATGGTATTTAATCATCTTTTTTATATTGTCGTTTTTTTGCGCTGAATACAAATTTGAAAACTATTTTAGGCTATTACAAATAATTCCCGAGATATAACGGAAAAACTTCCATCACCATTAGTGGCCATTACGAGATCATTATATACAACAACTATTAATCACAAAAACCGAATTCACCTATATTCTCGCTGGAGTGACAGCAGGTAGGCCATCACGGAGGCCAAACACTCAAACTTAATGCAAACTACGAATTTTGTTTTGAGAAAATTTACAATTAGGATAAGTTAGGTTATGTCAGTAAAAAAAGCATTTTTCGAGCTGAAAAATAATTTTACTTCAAAACCAGTGATATATTTGTGTTGAGGATAAATAAAACCCAAGAAATGAAAAAAAGTTGTCAAAAAATAACGATTTTAAAAAAGATGGTTTTTTTCACTATCATAAAAAACAACTTTTTCGACTTTTCGGTAAAAAACGAGTTTTCCGCGGACGAAATCTCACTCCAAGAGATAAACTCATATTTCACCACTGTTTCAACATGAAATCGTATTTTCAGAGGTGGCAAGAAAGTGTATAATTACCATAATTTGTGTTAACCATTGCTTTTTCCTAGGCTATAATGGCAGGCGATTTTTGCTCAGGTTTATTACCATAAAAGGCACAAAAATGAATTATTTATTGTAATCCTATTTATATCTGGTATCAATAACTTGTGTTCACAAATGTATGGCTTACCGGCTATTATATAGGCCTAAGCGTACAGTAAAGTAATAAATATGCACTTTCTAGACACCTTGCCGATCTTAATTTTACTATCACCAGTGGGCTATATTATATGATCAGGCTATATTATATGAGAAACCCCTTG
This sequence comes from Stictocephala bisonia, assembly GCA_035578905.1. NCBI lineage: Eukaryota > Metazoa > Arthropoda > Insecta > Hemiptera > Membracidae > Stictocephala > Stictocephala bisonia. The sequence continues at coordinate 65,729 of JAQJVL010002551.1, forward strand.
TTATTCTGTGGAAATAGGCCTAACGTTTTATATAAAAACATCAAAAATTCTTAATTTTTTAAGTTGTTATTTTTTATTTAGATAACTCCGTTAATTTAAATATTATTATTAATAATTAATTAGGTATTTCCTTAATGTATCTCCAGGAATGAGAAGTCCCAACATTCTATAAGATCTTTTGAATAATCCATAATGTTTCAGAACATTTCACAACATTCAAGAGTATTCTAGAATGTTATAAAACATTCATAAACCTTCTGGATTTTCCTTAACATACCAACACATCATGGAACATTTTGTATTTTTAAATGATCTGGAATGTTCAGAAGTGTTCTAGAAATTCCTAAAGGGTGAAACTCCTAGCCCTTATTTTTTCAAGAGTACATCCTTCAGATAAAAGTGGAACCTCCTTTCATTATAACTTTCTTGATTTTACTGTCAGCACACACATTGTACATTTACAATATATATATATATATATATATATATATATATATATATATATATATATATATATATATATTCTCATGCCTAAGGTCCAATTCAAGTTTTCAGTCTACGTATTTACAACTGATTTTTGTGGAAATTTCTACAAGAAGTTAACTAAGGTTGAGGCGTTTCCTAGCCTTCCTCTCCATAGTCAAATTGCTGCCATCATGGGTGACCGGGTGATTTGTGTGAGGTTATCTCTTGTAGGCCAACTGCCCTCTAAGGCACCCCTTGCTAGTACAGTTTGCACTTGATATTTTATTTCTCTGGTATCCAATATATCTCTTAAGAGTTCCCATCCCTCTTGGGAGGCACCTGATGGGGGAGGCTAGCAACTCCACAGTTTTTTTTTTTTTTTTTTGAAATAATTTATGATAAATAAAAATTTCTTATCTCAATAAATAAATACTTTTAATACAAATTAAAAAAAATAGAGTGTACTGAGCTTTTAACGCTTTGGGGACCAAATGACTATATTTCGTCATTGACGGTTTTTTCCCTTGAGGACCGAAATGACGAAATATGGTCATTACTAAAATTCATGTTGAGGACCGAATGAAAATATCCTGTCATTAGAAGTTTGTTACGTATAACATCCAATTTACCACTTACGATAACTTGTACGTCTTGGGAATGATACACAAACGTTCGAGAATGCTTTTTTTAACGTCTGGAGCCAGCTGTTGGAATATAACGTAGGAAAATGCTGTACCTACAGTCATTGCTGGATTGTTGTTTTGTATGAGTTTATTGTATTTTTAAAATGGCCGAATTTCTGCGTAATCGTAAGAAACCATAACATTGATTGACCATGTTGAAGCCCATCCAGAAATTTTGAATTGTTCAATGAGAGAATAGAGAAACCAAAATGTTAAAGCAGAAGCTATTTGGGTAATAACAGAAGCCATGGGCTGTAATGCGCAAGACATCAGGAGAAAATGTCATAATCTCCGCTACCAATTTAATGCTCAGTTGCGAAAATGAACAAAAACAAAATTGGGGATGAAGGTGGCAACAATTTAGGCATACATTTTATGGTTGGTAACTTAAGTTGTGTCAAGACATAATCCCTTTTTTATATCCAATTCCTCACCACAACTTTTTTTTCTTCTTCACAGTTTTATCTACAAGATAGCAATCCTTTTTTAAAATTAACCTGTAGCTTAAGATTTTGTTTTTATGTCTTTAAAGAATAGACGACAAAAATATTTGTATGATTTATTTTTTATTGAATTATTTAATATACTTACAAAGTTTTTTAGTATAATTATATTTGTAAATTTTAGGAATAACAATTTGTTGCTCGTTGTTTTTGTTTATTGTTGATTTTAAAGATTTTATTGAGTAGTTTTATTGTATATCTAAGAGTCTAATGTTATATTTATCCCAATGTTTAATTTGTTATATATTTAAAATTTGTATATTTATTGCTATCTGATTTATTGCTGTACTGTTTTTTAATTAAAGAAGTTCCCAAAAAAGTATATATAATATATGTTTAAAAATTATTAACACACATAATTGTAAAGAAATTATTATAGTTTTTCTCTCAATAAGCCTTGAGCTAGAGAGATAAATAGAAACTGCATGTATAAATTGTCTTTTTGCAAGTAATAAATATATTTGATATTTGAAATTTGTTAATGATGGAATATCAGATGAGGGAGACAAAGGTAGTTGAACATTTGCCATCATTACGTGAAAATTACCAATCACAACGTTTCGATTTGGTAAAACCCAAACCTTTTTCAAGTGCTAAAACTAAATTACATCTACACAAACATGTTATACAACTATGTTCTTAAACTAATAAACTTATCTACTTTAATAATTATCTACTTTAATAATTATCTACATTTTAACCTAGATCCTAGAATGGGGTACAACAAAATGAACTTCTACTAAATATAAAAATGTTAACAGGGTTAAATTAATATAACCAATTAGGTGCTGTCAAGGTCATGATATCAACGAAAAAAATGTTAAAACACAATTAAATTAATATTACAATCAGACTGAAATAAGATTACATAAGATTACATTAACTAATCATAAATAAAATAAATGTATGGTACCTGAAAAACTTTTTCTCCCTCATCAAATATATTTGAATTGAATCTTTTAGCAAGGCTGACACAACCACCCCAGAAGATATTATTTATTTAGCTAGCTCTCTTGAAGACATTTTCGCAACACAGCCAAAAAAACTGAGACATACTGATCTCAGAATCCTGCTCTCTTTAGTGTATTACAGTGTACACAGGTTCAGAGAGTGCTCTAGCTATAGTCCTCTAGCTCCACCCTATAAGTGAATTACTCTTCAGTGTACATGCACTGACTCTAGCTAGAGCAGTCTAGCTAGACTTGCTCTATGAAAATCACACTCCAGTGTATATATGTACCTTGTGAGCCTATTTCATTTTCTTGAAACATACCATATGTTTCATTTAGTCCATATAGGCCTTGTTATTCTTTTTTTAGATTTATACATATATATATATATATATATATATATATATATATATATATATATATATATATATATATATATATATATATATATATATAATAAATATAGATAGATATATAATAGATAGATTTCAATATATAATAAATTAAATAGAAATGATAGCATTTTCTTTTTTCAATTGTTATGTTCCTGTTAACCGGGTAGTTGTAAGTTGTATTTCAGAAAGTGCATTGATTAGAATATTAATAATTATTCTAATCTAGTGAATTATAATGGTCTTATTAATTCAAGCTACTTGTTTGTATATATATATATATATATATATATATATATATATATATATATATATATATATATGACTTTAACATTTTAGGCTAAAAAATATATAAAACCAATAAGGAATTTCATTTTTTAGTAATTCAAATCTCACAGTAGGTGGTGATGGCAGAGCTACGCTTTGATGGGAGAGTTGTGGTCGTAACTGGAGCCGGAGCAGGTAATTTACTTTAGGCTGTTATTAGAGATTGTCACATGGCAGGGTAGAATTATTTTATTACCCTTGATTACATACACATACAATAGATATTCCATAAAATATGAATATTTGTGCCTGTAATTTTGTTTAGTGAGGCCCGCTACCACAGCTGGTTTAAAATGCATTACATTTACATGTGACTATACTAGCGCTCCACAATGGACCATAAAAACAGCTGATATTTTGAGACTCAAAATATAACATTGGATGGAAAATATATTTGTGTATAATATCAATGATGTTACTTTTTAGCTGAGTATTATTTTTATAGTGTCAGGGTGTTCTAAAAATGTGGGGAAATATTTTGGGATATGGTATAACAAGTAAAAATAAACAAAAAAGATCCTCTAACACTATGGTCTATCTCGCTTCGTTTAGCGTCTGTCTGTCTGTTTGTGTTTTTTATAAAAAAAAGCATAACTCAAAGACGGTTTGAGCTACAGCGTTCTAATTTTACATAGTTGTATGTCTCATTAAAACCTAAATTTATGCTAAAATAAAAAAAAATATGACCAATATTTTCAAAATGGCAGCCTTTTTAATATTTTAAAGCGAAATGTCATGGAAACTGACTAGAGGATAAAAAACTATGAAGAAACATAAAAAATAGCTCATGAAAAGACAAACATTTTAATAACTTATTTGTTACAAATGGTTCATAAATAATGCAATTAATACATTTTTTCTACAGACATTTGTGTATTTTCAAAATACATCAGTTAAGAACAAATAGCCGCAATTGTTTTAATAAATATTTCATATGTCGTGATATAACATTATTAGCTAAAACTTAGAGTAGGTGTTCAATGTTCCTTCCATTTTCCTGAACACAGCACACAATCCGTTTTAACATGGAGCCCCTTACACGTTCAAAAATTCCTGGATTGGCTTTCACTTGCTGAAAACCTGCTCTTATCCTATCGCTCAACTCTTCCACAGTGTTTACTGGTCTGGCATAAACAATACTCTTCAAGTGTCCCCATAGGTAAAAATCCAAAGGGTTTAAATCAGGTGACCGTGGAGGCCAAGCAACACGACCACCACGTCCAATCCACTGTTCACCGAATGTATTGTTCAAGTGTCTCCTTACATTTAATGAGAAATGTGCTGGCGCACCATCGTGCATAAACCACAGTATTTCTCGCTGTTCCAAAGGAGTATTATCTAATAGTTCAGGTAATGTATTTACAAGAAAATCTAAGTATGATTGTCCATTAAGTCGGCCGGGCAAAAAGACGGGCCCAAATAGCTTGTCTTTAAAGATGCCTCCCCATACATTCAAAGAAAACCTGTGTTGGTTATCTGAAGATTGAAAAGCGTGTGGGTTTTCTTCCGCCCAGACGTGTCTGTTGTAAAAATTATTAATCCCATTTCTAGTAAATGAAGCCTCATCCGTAAAAAGAATGTTACTAATAAACAAAGGATTTTCAGCTTGCTGATTACTAATCCATCTACATAGATTTGTTCTCGCTTCAAAATCACACGGTAAAAGAGCTTGAACTCGCTGCAAGTGGTAGGGGTATAAAAGTTGGTCATGTAATATTTGCCATACCAAAGCGTGAGTATGAATTCCATGTTGTTGAGCAATTCTTCTACATGACGACTGTGGATTTTCCTCTACATTTTCTAATACCATCTCTTCAACTTCTGGAGTGCGCACAGACATAGGACGTCCACTTGGACGATTAATTAGTTTGAAGTTACCATGCTCAGACAGACGTTGGTAAATTTTTGAAAACAACTTTCGTTCAGGATGCCTTCTGTTCGGATATGTTTCAGCATAAAGTTGACTTGTCCTAAGTGCTGATCCATTCGCTTTACCATAAATAAAATGCATATCTGCCATTTCACTATTTGAATACACAACTGCCATGTTCAAATATGTAAAGATTCGTTAAATGTAATGAAGCAATGTTATTAAAAGAAATAAAGAGCATTGACATAACCCTTATTGTTTAATTGTTAAGATTAATAGCTTACTGTTAAGGTTAATAGCATCAGCTTATTTTTCTGACATTAACAGCTGTTTTACCAGTGAGTAAAAATGTCTTTTAATTTAACATTGATTAAAGGCTGCACATTAATAGTAAAACATGGCCATAGAAAAAATGTATTAATTGCATTATTTATGAACCGTTTTTAACAAATAAGGTATTAAAATGTTTGTCTTTTCATGACCTATTTTTTATGTTTCTTCATAGTTTTTTATCCTCTAGTCAGTTTCCATGACATTTTGCTTTAAAATATTAAAAAGGCTGCCATTTTGAAAATATTGGTCATATTTTTTTATTTTAGCATAAATTTAGGTTTTAATGAGACATACAACTATGTAAAATTAGAACGCTGTAGCTCAAACCGTCTTTGAGTTATGCTTTTTTTTTATAAAAAACACAGACAGACAGATGCTAAACGAAGCGAGATAGACCATAGTGTTAGAGGAACTTTTTTGTTTATTTTTACTTGTTATACCATATCCCAAAATATTTCCCAACATTTTTAGAACACCCTGTATATGAAGTAATTTAAAGTGATTACTTATATTTATTTTATTGAATTTTCTATTATTTAAGAAAATAGAATTGTTTGCCAATGTTTCATAATCAGTTACAAAAAATTAAGCTAACGTTTAAATTTTTAGAATTTATAGTAAGTACTAATTCTGAAAACAGAGTGGAGTAAAAAAAAGACAAAAAATGTTTTTCATGATTACAATTTTTACAACTTTAAGTTACCATTTGTGTTTACTTTGTAGAGTTTCATATCAAATGAATAATAAGTTGTGTCAAGTGATCTGATAAAAGAATTGCTCAACAACTTTATTTATTTATTTTAGGTTATACATGTTTACCCATTGGCATGCTTTCAGATAGACAATTATATCTACCTATCATGTATTATATAAAATACCAATAATGTTGAAAAGTTATTATTTCTTTTGCCCTTTAATTGAATTCTATAAATCTAAGTCCCCTTTGTTATTTTTATTTTTATTTATTGTTTTTCCAACAATTTTAAGGCAATTAATTAATGAAACATACAGGTTTTTCATAATCTTAAATTATACCTTAACTCTTGATCCACTTACTACTTTTTCCAAAATGCCAGAGGGTTTTTAGTCAATTTTCAGACTTTTTTCTAAAATGCATGAAAATATAAAGTTGTCATACCTACTTGTGTTTGGTACCATTTTCTTGCCAATTTGTCATTGGGCTATTAATTAATGACACTTTCTAAGGAATAGTCGGCCTTAGTTTGTAAAAATGACTATATTCGCTCATTTACACTCAACACACTCATTCAAAATCCATATTTGCCCATATCTTGACGATCGGTGTCTTATGAATAAATGAAAATAAATAAATTAAACAGACTACCTGTAGGACTAAAAAAAGTATATGTGTATTTATATATTTTTGTTGTAGTCACTTATGTTTCATAAATTAGTTTGGAATAAAAATTGAAAAGGGTATGATACTACATACCTAGGAAATGTTGCTGTATATGACAATCTTTAATTCCAAGATATTTTACATAAAATTAAAATGTTATATAGTTTCAGAAAATATATAGGTCTCATATAAGATACACTAAGAGTTGTAGTTAGCAAGGTAAGTAGAATAACATAAGGTAGAGAGCATGATGACGTCACTGGTGTGATCAGCTGACTTTTAGCAGGAACTGTCACTGTGTTTGAGGCACAGTGTTATAACCACTTGCAGAGTACTCCAGTAACAAGTTACGACAAACTAATGTTTTAATAACAATGTTTTTACAGCTGTTTTCTCACATAAGTGTCTTTATAGTTACTAAATATTTATTTAAAAAACAACTATCATCTATAATATATAAATATATAAAAAATAATAAAAATATAAATAATATAAAAAAAAAAATACTATCATGATTTTGTCAGCATTCAATTAGGAATGGTACTAATATAATATAAGTAGGGGCCGTTATTTTCCTTTCTAATGTTGTAAATGTAGAAAATAAAATATGTTGGTTCTAAAAAAAATACATTGTCAAAATAATTAGAACTTATAAATTTTTTGTATACGTAGTAAATGTTCTCATGTTAAGATGGTACCGGTATAAAAGTTTCCTGCAGTCCAGGTTCCAGATAGTAAAAATATTAGTTATAGTTTACTGCAATCGGCTAAAGCAATAACAGTTTTGAATTAGCAATACTTTTTTTATTTTGATGTGTAAAATAACGCGTATTTCTACAGCTGGTAGAACGACCACAGCAGTGACATCATCATGATACCTACCTTATGTTATTCTACTTACCTTGGTAGTAAGAACTACAATTACCACAAGACATGTTCTTCAAAGTAAGTTAAACTTGGAATGGTATACATAGAAAAATTACACATTTATCATTGTTAGAAACATGCACAATATCCTTATTCAATTACAAAAAACTACACTTTATAATTATAAAATGGCAGTACACAAATAACAAATTGTTAAAAACTTGTTGTAGAACGATTTTATAACATTTTAATTATATTACTACCAATAAACATAACTATTACAGATTGCCCAGTCTAAGTGTGCTGTACTAACTGTTCTCACAACGTAGTAATACAGTAGAACTCCAACTATCCAAGTTGTACAATGGCCTCCCCCCAGCCATCAAATCATGTACTATACGCTCATTTAAGAGTAAAATTAAGGAGCTTTTCGTAGCCCAATAGTATATTTTAATTTTATGTCTTTGTGTTTCTGTATAAAACTATATACATGTATATTAATCTTAACTTGTACTGTTCTTAGTTTTTAATATTTATTTCTTAGTATTGAAGCCATTGACTTGAGTTGTTGTGTAAAACAGTTATGTACTGAGAAACGCTTGTAAATAAAGACATTTTTATTTATTAAATTATATTAAAATATATCCCGATGTATTTTATATAGTACTACTCCAAATGAATCGTATCGAATGAGCATAGTTTCGATATACCGAACAATCAAATACTAACAGTATTAAAGTGAATACAACAGGCGATTTGTTGTCTTGTGTTGTGATTCGTCTTGTGTTGTTGTCATAGTTACAAACGTATCATTGGAATCACAATTATATTGAGAACATTTTGGCTATATTCAAATTTGCATTCTGATGTATAGAAAGTACTCTGCCGAGGTGCTAATTCGAGTATTGAAAAATCAACAAAAATTATTCTTCATAAATTGTGGACAAGAAAATTGTTCTGAATGAAGGAAAGTAAATAACAGTTGTTCTATTTTATTATATACGTTTTCTGAATAAAATTATATATAATAAGGCTTGGTATGTTTGATACATCACATTAAAAATATAAATAATTAATCATAGCCTGGCACTAGTACATTTTTTCTGGCAGTCGTAGGGTTAAATGTTACTTTAAATAATTATTAGGAAACAGTTAATAGTGATAATTAGAAATGTCTTCTAAGCCTAATTAAAAATGATTCAGAAACAGTGATAATTATATGAAATTGATTAAAAAGATATGTTATATTTACAAATAGAATTATTACAAAATGATTAATTATCGGCGCATTCAATTACACCGGTAACTAAGATTTTCTCGTTTGCAAATACTGATCAGTATAACATTTTTAGGAAAGTACACACACCCTGCCCCCTTCTATTAACTTCTTCTCAAGGTCATGTGCCTCTTTAGGCAGGGCCAACTGTACTTTAGTTTTGAAGACCAACACGAATAGACAAAAAAGACACTGCTTTGTGTTTTGTTTCCATTCCATCTTCTTACATAGTCATAACAATAAACTAAATATACCATTCGATTCATCGACTATTCACATATCCATTGATGTATAATTTATCGCAGTTATGTGAAACTGTTCACTATAGCAAACAATTTATTGAACTGATACAAAGTCGGCAGAATTCAGGCAACAGGCGTTTTGGTGACATATTTTATCGGTGGAAATCAGCCGACAAGTGTTGAGAGTTAGTTTTTTTAAATTATTCGTAGATGTACTTGCACTAAAGTGGACTGGGGAATATAATTAATGAATATAGATATAGCCTATATAATCCATATCAGTGTGTTATGTGGTCTTCAAGATTTATAACCTTCTTTTCATTTAGCATTTTTCAATGTTATTTCAATTTGACATCACTGCATTTTTTACGATTTTAAAGAAATTCTTTTTAAAGAACATATTAAAAAGTGGCTTTACTTATAATCTGCACATCAATAGGTAATTTTAGTGAATAGAATCCTAAAAAGTGAATGACATATGAAATGGCTAGGTTTCGTATGATTTATTTTGCGTTCTTAGATCTTAGGCTTAAGCGGCCTGTGTCGTAGAATCTATATTTTCCAGTGACAACCGTGTCAAGGTGCTATTTACAGGTACTATAGATAACACTTTGATACGGTTGTCACCGGAAAATAGATTCTAGTTTATGGGCACTCTTTCCTTGTAATTGCTTATCTTATGAACTATCCCACTTCAAATCTTAATACCTTATGATGGCATTCTTACATTCTTACATTCTTACATATGAGACGCCGACACAACGTTGTGCGTATTTTAAGGCGAATATGAATGGTTTTATGAGTGTAGGATGAGTGTAAATGAGTGTAGTCTGGTTACTAACTGAGTTCAACTGTTCCTCAGAAAGGGCAATTTATTAATAGCCCAATAGCCAGGGCAACTAAGGGACCTACAGCTTTACGTGGAATCCGAACCACGTAGTGCTGGTCTGATTTTCAGCTAATTGACAAGCCTGATGCTCAGTTATCTCCCCCCACACAACATCCGCACAATGATTACCACCCAACATGGACACCCCAGACTTCTCTAGTAGTGTCCACGCCGATAGCAACCACCAAGCGGATGCCATGTCGGTATTAAAAGGACCTAGCATCCAACCTATCGCCTACAATCTCCCAAACACTTTGTCCCCATGTAGCTGGGTTACAGCACTGCGCACCAGTACCGACATTGTCATGGTACAAAAGGTTCTTAGGTTCCTCACAGTTCAGGAGTTAACTGAATGCCTCTGCCATCATTTCAGAACTGTCCTTATTATGTGTAGATATTACATCTTTACTCTTCGACACCAATGTACGTTACTGAACTTTTTGTCATAGTCTATAGAATAATTATTGGTTTTTGGCAATTTTCCTCTATAGGGATTATAAAATCTTTGGTATTGTCTTTAGGGGTTTCTGATGATTTTGGTGAATTTTTTCCTGGTATATTTTAGTTTAATATCATTATTATTTGTCTTGTGATTTTTGAATTGAAGTCATGCTTCATATGTTTCTTTGTGTGCGTTATCAGTCAGTATTAGACCAGGTGTAGGTTTTTCATGGATTCAAAGAAGTAGGCCATTAGCTTGTTGTTTTAAAACTGGTATTAGATCTTCTAACTTGATTTTATATATTTTTTTTGTGTATGTGGATTTTATGTTTTCTTACTTCTGTCTATTGTAAACAATTTTAAATCAACTGTAAAGCATTTTTGTTTTCTTGTATACTCACATTATTAATCCATTATAATTAATAATGGTAGTAGATATAAATGATTCAAATGATTTATTCAGCCATTAAATTTTACAAAACAATAGGCCAAGTCATATAAAGTAAAAAAGCATAACATCATGCAGCATTACAAAATCTAATTGCTAAATTAACCTAGGTTATAACTAATAAAAACATGCAAAATCATAACAAAAAAAAAACAAATTTGCAAATAATCATGTGCTAAACATTAAAACATGCAATCATCATGCCAAATATTTGTGGAAACATACCTTCAGAAGTTTGCTCTGACCTATAAATACTCCCCCAAGCATTTGTGGTCTAAGTTGAAATATTCATCAAGACAGTAAATTGGATTGTCTATGAGCCAATTTTTTAGCACCTTTGAAAATTTGGAAGAGCCTTATACTGTAGGTAGCTTATTATACAATATAATACCTGTAACAGGAAAACAAGATGAGGATTTATGCAATCTAAGTCTAGACATAAAAATATTGTTGTTTACCTCTAGTACGCTGGGGGTATACATTATTGTTTAACATTAGGGATCCTTCTCTTCACTTTATCTCTAAAATACAATCATGCACATATAGGTTCACAACAGTTAGGACTCTATCTTGTACAAATAATGGCCTACAGTGGTCCAACCAGCCACCACCACTGTAAGGGCGAATTGCCCTCTTCTGCAGCAACAGAATTTTGTGGGTACAAGTGGTGTGACCCCAGAGCCTAATTCCATAAGAAAATACAGAATGAAAAAAAGGCAAAATATGCCTGCCTCAGGTAATGGCCGGTCAAACCATCCGCAAGCCTCCTGAGAAGATACAATGAGCGACTCAGTCGCCTACAGACCGCATCAACATGGGGCCCCCACAGTAACCCAGAGTCCAAAGTAAAAACCATGTTTAACAGGATCACACTTAGGGGGATTCTTGCACAGAGTAAAAGTGATTTCCTGAGTCTTTGCTTCATTAAGTGAGAATTTATTGATCTCAAACCAGTGAGAAGCAATCGTCATTAATTCATGCACGGCTGATTGAGAACAAAAAGGATCAGGTCCACAGGAATAAAGTGTAGAATCATCAGCAAACATTTTAACTTTACCCGATACATCAAAGTACAAGTCGTTTATATCGATAATAAACAACAGGGGGCCCAACACTGAGCCCTGGGGAACCCCATGTTCCACGGCGCCGAGACTTAGACAAGATCCCATTCCAGCTAACAATCTGCTGTCTATGAGCAAGATAGGAGCTAATCATCTTGAGTTCGTCATCTCCCAGATACAGTTTAAGTTTCATGATAAGAATGTTATGCTGTACCGTGTCGAAAGCACGAGAGAGATCACACAGTAAGAGAGAGGTTGACATTCTATTCTCAAAAGCACTCAATATGACTTCGACAAGAGAATCCACTGCCGAGACAGTAGACCTCATTCTTCTGAAGCCGTACTGAGCAGGCACCAGGAGGGAACGTGACTCAAAATAATTGTACAATTGCTTAAATAGCACCGTCTCAAAAACTTGACCAAAAACTGGTATTATTGATATAGGTCTATAGCTAGACATCTCATTTATGGGGCCTTTTTTAAAAACAGGCACTGTTCTACTAGTTTTCAGGGCATCAGGATAAACACCCATATCTAAGCAAACCATTAATTAAGAATGACAAAAGAGGTGCTATTGTATGAACTACGTACTTCATCAGGTTGGGTGACATATCATAAATATCCTTACAATCAGAAGCCTTTAAATTTACTTACTACCTCAATTATGTCATCACTGCTTACATGTTTCCACTTAAAAGCATCATTCACGAGGAATGTTCTGCACTAAAACATCATTAAGAGCATCAGGATTACTAGGTCCTGGTATATTAGACAATATATGACTTACAGAGTCTACAAAAAAAATTATTGAAATCATCTGCCGAAGCAAAGTTGGAGGGCTTAGCATGGCTCTGAGGCATGCTTTTATTAATAAACTTCCAAGCCGCCTTACAAGGATTTGGAGCTTGATAAAATGAGCCTACAATAGCTTTGGCTTTAGCATCCCTAATCCTGGCACGATAATTTTTCCTTAGGTTACGTAACAAAGGTACGAGGTGAGGTCTTTCTTTGGAAAGATCGTATACCAGGAGAATCTGATTTCTCAATTTGGCCAGCCCAGAATCAAACCATGATTTAGGGTTAGAAACATCTTTAGTATTTGCTTGTCCTATGGTTACAATTTTCTGCTTTTCAGGAAAACAAAAATCAAACAAAGTCTTAAAATTTTTGAAAAATACTGAAAAGGCATCAGTGGGTGAAAGAGATTTTAGAACCTGAAACCAACCCATCATATCACTCTCAAGACAGTTTATAAAGTTAAGGATATAGGTCTCATTAAAATCTCTAAATTTTACAATTTTCTGCCTAGGCTTATGAGATAATTTACTTATTCTATTATTTTTAAACTAAAAATAAATGTTTTTGATCGCTACCTGATCATCACTGACCAAAATCTCGTAGTCCCAAGTGTCAAGATTAGTTATAAAATTATCCAATGATGCATCACACCTTGTTGGCAGCTCAGTAGCACAAAAAAGGTTATGGCTCCTGAGAAGATTAAAAAAAATCTGCTTTTTCACTAGTGTTGCTGATCAGGTTTATATTATGATCAGTTCCAATCACAATGGAGAGACCAAGACCGTCAAGAAAACTCAAACAACGATCCAGAAGTAGAAAAAAACCTATCGATGTTACCATTAGGAGAGCGATACATTGTCACAATGACTAGAGATAACTCAGGCACAATACAGGCCACAAACTCAGCATGCATAGCTTCACTGAATTTACACAAGTCAATAGGCTTAACCAGGTAATTACAATTTTGCCTCATAAAAATTATAGATGTGTTTTGGAACTGTATGAAAAGTATATATTTTTTATAAAATAACTAGAAAATGTTATAAGAAGCGTGGATATGTGTCGAAATACTCTAATTATAGATTCTCATTTGGAGTCTTCTCTGTGGGTAAACCATGCCAGTGTTGGCCTCTTTATAAATTAAGAAGCTTATTTATTGATAGACCACTGACTGAATATCCATGACATTTTTCTGGAGTGTAACCAAGTTGTTGTTGTTTTTTTTTTTTTTTTTTTATTATTTATTTATTTATTTTAATTTTATGTGAGGAAATTATATTTTGGGGCAAGTAGAAAAATAAAAGGAAATGTTATAAGCTTGTTCAGTCTTAGTAAATGTAAAAATAATAATTCCTTAGCTGTTATATTGTTTAAAATCTTTAAAATATGTCACTAGTTAGCAGAAATCTGAAGACATTGTCTGGATATATTTTCGGATACATATGAATATTGATTTATCTATTTAGTTGAAAATCTCATTCATTGGCATCGTGTGATACAAGCATTTTTCTCACTTTTAGTATATCATTTTTTGGCTTTGAATGCAAACTTTGCTTTTGGTCTGGCCGGCGTATTTCCAGCCTTTTGGGGCAATCTCGGCTGTCATCTTCATTGTAGATTTCTATTCTCAAGTTTGTGACCAGGAGGAGCCCTTATATTTCAAATGTTCTAAATCCTACAGGTTTAGTCCTGTGATTCAAGACTAGAATTCCTTTAATTTTGTGCCTCTTTTAAATGTATTTAAAACATTAAAGTTTTCCAAAATACTGTATTTGATTAGTGGGTCTGTATGTTTTGAAATACACATTTTCTGGATTTTGGATTAATGGAGTTCACACATTTTATTAGGAGATTTAAAAATACCGTGTTAAGGTTTATTACAATTTAGTAGAAGAATGCTGTTCATTTAAGACCTCTTTGGAATACTTTTTAAAACATGAAATTTGTACTGAAAATATTGGTTTCCTTTTGGTTTTTGAAGCAATGGTAATATATTAGCTTGTCATTACGAAGATGGTTGGCATTCGTTTATATCACATGTATGAACTTTGAACAGACAAATAGATTTACCAATGGTCTATATATATGCAATATTTAGATTGAGTAGAAAAGCATGTTTGAACATCAGTCGACTTTAAGAAAAGTTACTGACAAACATCCATCATTATTGCTTGCATATTAACCATCTCTATATAAAGCCTGTATAAATGAACCTAAGAAGTTTTACAATGTAACTAGTTCATTAATATGACCTCTGTTGGGTTTAAAGGTAGTGGATGTAGTCATAAAATTTGGCATTGCAAATGGATTAGTACATATTCATTTATTAACCATTTAAAATATTCAGGTCACTCAATAGATCAAGGCCAATACCAAGATCATCATATGCATTGGTGGGTCTGGCAGCGGAGAAGAACCTGAGAAAACTGAAAAAAACAAATGATTTAGAAAGTCTGGAGATGGCGCGGAATTTAATTAAATCCTGGAAAATGTTCATACTGGAATGTAATTTTTAAAATTCATAATAACAATCTTTTTTAGTTTGTTTTACATTCTTACTTATGAGACGCCGACATAACGTCGTTTATATTTTAAGGCGGAATATGAATGGTTTTATGAGTGTAGGATGAGTGTGGATGAGTGTAGTCTGGTTACTAACTGAGTTCAACTGTTCCTCAGAAAGGGCAATTTATTAATAGCCCAACAGCCAGGGCAACTAAGGGACCTACAGCTTTACGTGGAATCCGAACCACGTAGTGCTGGTCTGATTTTCAGCTAATTGACAAGGCCTGATTCTCTGTTATCTCCCCCATACAACATCCGCACAATGATTACCAACCCAACAATGGACACCCCAGACTTCTCTAGTAGTGTCCACGCCGATAGCAACCACCAAGCGGTCGCCATGTCGGTATTAAGAGGACCGAGCATCCAACCTATCTCCTACAATCTCCCAAACACTTTGTCCCCATGTAGCTGGGTTACAGCACTGTGCCACCATTTACTTATTTGACTGTTAATAACTCTCTATGTAAATGTTTCAAACTCCCAAGCTAATCTGTCAGATCATGCTAGTGTATTTGCTTCATTTAATAACAAAAATTTGTTTCCTCATGAAAAATAAGTTTTGTCTGGTAGTGTTGGAAACACTAAGTGCAGTAGCTGTGTTAAAGCTAATCTTGATTTTGTAAGATTTAAGAATTTTGAGTAAATTGAGAGGAAGATTTTAGTTATTTTATCAAATATTATCATATACTTATGATTATTGCTGTAGTGTTGAAGAAATCAAAAATTAAATATATAAGAAACTAATAGATGTTTCCTAATGAACTTGACAAATCAAGAGAGTTAGTCCTATGTTAGGTTATAGAACTGCAATGATGAATTGGAGGAAAATAGTTTTAAGAATGACTATATATGACAGCAAAAGGAACTTGTAAATTTGAAATTAAGCAGGCAAAAAGAGCACCATCTATTATTTATAAGAAGCAAGTATTTAAGCTAAAGAGAAGTGAAATATATTTAGATTTGGGTGAAAGATATGTATTTGAATGACTTGGATAAGTTTATAATTACGTTTAGAATTATAACAATAGCAATCACATTTTTATACCGCATCTTGTCTTTAAAGACGGATAAATAATCTGAATCTTTACAAATAGCCTAGCTAATATGTGTCCCCTGTGAGGGGACCAGATTGTAAATAATATCAAAATAAATAAAATCATTTATTGGACATAAGGTTTTACATAGGTGTGACATAAATTAATATTAAAACAGGTGCAGTGTCGTTCATGTTTTAAGATCGCTTGAAAGATATAAAATCGTGTTGGTAAATATATATTTCTAACTTGTGTGAATACGCAGGTAAAAATAATGTGTATAAACCATAATTTATATATTGTATATTGTAATTAGCAAATTCTAATGTTCTTAAGAGCGATATTAAAATGTTCAAGTTCATTACATGTAGATGTCAATGATATTAGGTTAAGTGGTAGAGAGGAATTTGCAATCCTATCTTTGTCTCTTGAAATAATGAAGACGTTTTTCATTTCATATAATTATGTTGACTCGTGGTATGGCAAATTTTATTTAAAATCAAGGAAAACCTCAGGAATCAAGGAAAATTACTAAGGGACGTTTTCTTTATGACCTGGAGTAAGTGAAACTCATGTGCATTGTCAACTCAAAGGAAAGAAATGGGTTTTGGGATCTAATTACGCCTGATATAATGTTCTGTTGTTTTTTTAAACAGTGGAAGTGATATTTTTCCTAGATGCTTTGTAATAAAGTTTTTTACGATTTTGCACATTTCAATATAAATTTAATGTAAATTTACATTGGTTTATATTAAATTTTGCACATCAGACATATTCCTTGAAGAGCATACTTTAAGGTCAACTTGTTTCCCTGTAAAGTTTTTTTCGGTAGACAGAAAGTCAGCCGATATAAACACCCTGATAATGAGGGTGTTATCAGTTGGTATAGATAAGTAATGCTGGTTCAATTGTATGAAATGTTATTGAATAACTAATCTGACTACTGTGGTTTAGGATGTAGATTGACCTCCTTATATTCTCAGCGGTTTATAAATGTCTGTTAAATTTGAAGATAAATTTTTATCTTGCTCGTGTTTAAAACAATACCTGCTAAAAATTACGTGTCCCCCTGAGGGCTGATGATGATACAAAGAGGTACTATTTTCTGTATCTACGTTCAGAATAACTTTGAGTACTCTCAATAGAAAATATTATATTTATTTTTAACTTTACTGTGTCTGTTTGATAAATGTCAACATAGTTTTAATTCTTCTTTTTACGTTTTATAAATTATCCTTGTTTTTATTTTAGCAAATCAACTGTTTTTTGGGAAAGATTTTAAATTCCATAGTTTTTTAACTCATCATTTAATCATTTTTTAAGCAAGTAGAAAAATATTAAATAATTTTCAATTACATATATTTTATGGTTCGACACTTGATACTTTTATACATCTACAACGGCCATGGGCGGGCGTAGTGCAGCACAATTATTGTCTATGACGGCTGTGCATGGGTTTTGCCTGATTTTGATCTATGAAATAAAAAAGTGTCAAAGTGATTAAGAGTTAAAAATTATTATTTTTAACAATAACTTATCGCACCTTATTCAAAAACTCTACTGACCCCAATTAAATAACTTTATGGGTACTTTAAAAGCTCCATAAACTCCTATACCAAATCAGGAGGATGACGTACATGTTGCATTTAATACAAAGTTTGTTTTTAGTTTTGTTTAATATTTAACTATTCACGAGTAAATTACTATACAAATAAATATTATTTTTTTATTGTTTTTCATACATCCCTACATGTTACATCAATACAAAGTTTGTTTTTTAGCTTGTTAAATATTTAACTATTCATGAATAATACTCTACAAAATAAATATTATTTTTTTTTTGGGTTTTTTATACATCCCTTATAGTTTGAAATTTTGATTTTTCGGACAATCCACTGTGTCGATAGTTCACAAAGTGTTGTCCCATCGAGGTTTTACTGTAGCAATAAGAAAGATTTAAAAGCTATTGTTTATTCCCGTTTTATCAGAACCTAGTTAAGAAAACAGATAATCAAGGCATTGGAAACTCAGTGTCTTATGCAGTTATTGTGAGTGCAGCCATTAAACTAAAGATCAATACGTAGTCTTTGTGACCTATAATCAAGCTTTATTGACTATTATTTCTTTGCTTTATTTAGATTGAAAATCTTTAGTTAATTTGGTTTAAAATTATGTTTATTTTCAATTTTGGTCTGGGACGAGCGTATGCATTGTTGTTTGCATCCCGATGGACCTCTGTTGTAGTAAATGACCTAGGGGGTGGTAGGCATGGAGAGGGGAAGAGTTCTAACGCCGCAGACTCCGTTTGTCAATGAAATAAAATCGAAAGGTAAGTGTTGTTTTCTATGGTAGTTTTTTTTTTTCTCTAATTCGAATACTAATAACTGAAAATTTTAGTAAGGATATTTGGGGATCTTTAAATGGTTAAACTAAGTAGTGCTAAAGATTAAAAAAAGATATAGTCAAGTGGCAAAGGAAGATGATTTCAATGACTCTAAGATTACTTAATTAATATTGTTAATTGATATTAATTGAACTATAAATAAAAATGAGTTAGGAACATAGAATTGATTAAATCCTAGTTTTTTTTTTTTTTTTTTTTTTTTTTTTGTATTCTCATTGTACAAACATTACATATTCTCAGTTGAAAAATGTTTTCTGTATGTTTTGTGGATTATATCAGCGGGAAAAACTGAAGTATTTTAATGGTCTGTTGCAGGAGGAATCGCTGTGGCCGATTACAATTCCGTTACTGAAGGAAGAGAAGATTATCGAGACTGCACTGTCCAATTTTTGGCCCAGTTGATGTTCTCGTGAAACAATGCTGGAATTCTCCGAGACAAGTCATTTGCTCGAATCAGTGACCAAGATTGGAGTAAGTTGAATTGCTGGTTAGCCTTATTCTAATAGAACTGGTTTTTAAACTATAAATATATTTGACAACCTTTTTTAAAATGAAACAATAGCACTTAAAAGTATGTTTTTTTATCATGGATTTAAAAAAATTTATTTACCAGAATAGATACATGCACATTCAGACTGTGGAATAATCTTAAATTCTCTAATTTTATTTATTTATTTATTTTTCATCAGCCTTTACAAAAACCCTACTCAAAGGGTATTAAAAGTTGTCATTTTTGTATATATGTATGGTTATATCAATCATAAAACTAAATAGACTACACTACTATATATTCGAATAATTCATGATAATTAACATTTAAAAAGATAGAAAATAGCTCCCAAGAAACAAAACAACCATTTTTTTTGACTGGGCTCAAGTAGATCTTCCAAAATATAAAGCATTTCTGTACAAGCCCGTTCCTCAGTTTAATTTTTAAAGCATTTTTTATCAACTTCTACCTTCAATTGAGAAGGTAATTTATGTAGAACTTATTACCTATGTATGAGGTTTGGACTCATATATCTTTAATCTATGTGTTGCCAGCAAAGTTTTTTTTTCCTTGTATGTATGAATGTATTGTATTGTATGAATTGATCAATCACTCGTTAATTAATAAATAAACTTTTCTTGTTTCAGAAAAAAAAAAATATTAATTTCATAGTAAATTATTTGAAGAAAGTTATTAAAAAGGCAAACTTGTAATATTTATTGGTTGGGAACTACACCAATTCACAAAAATTTTTTACTTTTGCTATATAAATAACAATATCAATTTGAAACTCAGTTAGTGTTGTAACTAAGCAAATCTTTTGGGTTCAATTATTATGATGCGATGTCATAATTAAAACATTGTCAGCATGGTGGCTCAATAACTAAGGCTTCGGACTGCTGAGGGCAAGGTCCCAAGTTTGAATCCCCATACTTCACTCGTAGAATAAAATTCACACACAAGCCTGCAGGTCCATGTGAACTAGCAAGAAAAGAGTATTTTTTACAAATAATAAAAAGTAATAATTAAACAAAATTGATAAATTTTAGTGCCAGGGAGAGTTGTAAGTTGTAGTAGCCAAAATTGGCAACATAACAAAATGCCATTTTCTGCCAAGTCAGTAGCCCTTTTATTTTTTCTCCCTATTTCCACAAATTTCAAATTTTGCATGTTGGACTAAGGTTAAAAAAATAAACAAAAATAATAATAATAAAAGCAGGACAGTTTTAAATTGATGATTACAGAAAGTAAGTACCCACCAAAATATAAAAAGTATATCATTTTAATAACATTTTTAGGTCATGACACTCTATCATCATTACAGTAACTAAAAGGGATTGTATATTATCTTTATATTTATACAATCAAGAGTATTATTAACAATCAAGTGTAACAATACTGTTAAAATCACCTCCTACAACAATGGTGAAGCTGGACCACGCACATAAATATGTAAGAAGGTTATCGAGTGTATGAAGAAACTCATAGGCGTCACCTGAAGGGGAATGGTATAGAGATACAAATTATGAGTTTCATTTCCTCAATAACAACAGCTGAAGCTTCAAAATGAAATTTTCTACAGAAATTTAAAAAATTAAATTCCTTTGCTGGTATATTATTACGTAATAAATTAAAGTACCTCCCTTGATGTGTTTGGATCTACCATAGAAAGCTGCACAGAAAATCCCTCAGAACTGGAGGTCCTTGTTTCATCTACTCAGCCAGTGCTCAGAAAGACATATCCATGAACACTCTCCAAATCAATCCCCGAACTTTCTACGGTGGTAGTTTTATTGTTCAGACATTGAATATTTAAAAAGGAAAATTATTAGATGGGAATTGTTTTATGATCATGTTTATTTAAGTTGATTCCTTTACACAGATTTACATCAGTTGGGAGTTTAAATTATTCTTTTTGTGGCTGAAAGATTTAATGACACTTTCTAAGGAATAGCCAGCCTAGTTTGTAACAATGACTACATTCGCTCATCTACACTTGTCACTCTCATTCGAAATCCATATTCGCCCATATCTTTATGATCGGCGTCTTATGAATAAATAAAAAAAAAAAAAAAAATAGATATCATATTCTTACACCTAGCAAATAGGGATGGTTTAGGTAATGTGAACTTAATCAAACATATTTATTAGCAGTAAAAGATAATTTTTTTTAAAAGTATTGAGTAATCTTACTGATTTTAACATTTACTGATTGTTGAAAATTCGTTGTAGTTTTGTCTCTACATACAAGCAGTATATTATCATCTTAAGCCATACAAATAATGTATGGTCATCATTACAAATAATGAACAGTTAGAGGCTCCAATTTAGAACTCTGTAGAATGCCCCAACTTTCTTTTGTGATAAGTATTTAAAATTACTGTATTTTACATATACCGGGTGTTTCAAAATGAATAGCGGGGTTTTAAAGTGTTATAATATTTATTACATCAAACTTACAGCCACAAGGATATATCAAACAAAAGAGGAACTCAAACAGTTTTAAAATAATAGCCTACAAGTGTTCAATGTGAGCACCATTCGTTTTCTCGGCAACACGTCAGACGGGTATGCAGAAATTCTTCCCAAACTTTGGTTAGTGTTCATTTGTAATTGCCGCAACAGCTGTTTCAATCCTGTTCCCTAATTTGGGAAGGTGGCTGGCATTGGAGGGCACATACACTCGATCCTTAATAAACCCCCAAAGATAGAAATCACACGGCGTTAGGTCGGGTTTACCGTGGAGGCATGGATAACAAGCGCCATCATTAGGCCCCCTTACGGCAATCCAGCAGTCGGGTACTGAGAGGTTAAGCCAATCGCGTACCTCGTTATGCCAGTGAGGCGGCGCACCATCTTGCTGAAAGACGAAGTTCTCTGGTTCATCCTGTGTCAGTTGAGGGAAGAGCTGTAGAGTATCCAGTTTAAAAGGGACCAGTTACAGTTGCTTCACCAAAAAGAAGGGCCTTTAAAATTTCTGTCGGGATATGGCACAAAAAACATTCAATTTAGGGGGAGTCTGTTGCACTTGTTCCATCATGCGGGGATTTTCCTGAACCCCAAATCCGAACATTATGGGTGTTTACCTTGACCACTAAGGTGGAAAGGTCGATTCATCACTGAATACGACAAGATCCAGAAAATTTTCATTGTCATTTCAACAACATGTGTTAGCAAAGTTGGCACGTAAAACATGGTCAGTAGGCTTCAGAGCCCGTAACAACTGCAAACGATAAGGACGTAGTTGCAAGCGTCGCCGCAAAACTCTCCAAAAAGTCGTCACAGAATTGCTAATTCCAACTAGCCTTCCGAACGGATTTCATAGGGCTAGCCGTTCGTGAACGGAATTATGCACTTGCTCAAGCTCTCTTAACTAGTTCTTGGTCGTCCCGTACTCTTGCCTTTACAAAGGCAGCCAGTGTCTTCAAATGATGATACCATCTACGAATATTGTTAAACACCTGGAGGATCACAAACCGAACTTAATCCCGGAACGCACGTTGCACAGTAAAAACAGATTCCGTCTTTGCAAACTGTAAAAAAACAAAACCCTTTCTGTTTTTTAGTCGCCATCTTTGCTACTTGCGCTTTCTATCGGATTGCGGCAGAAACATTCCGCACTGATGCCAACAAAAGAAACTGTTTGAGTTTCTCTTTTATTTGATATATCCCTTGTGGCTGTAAGTTTGATGTAATAAATATTATAAAAACACTAAAACCCCGCTATTCATTTTGAAATACCCGGTATAAACCAATCTCTACTATTCAAATATGATTCAAGCGCTAATTATGTCATATCTTTTGAGCGTAGCAATTAATACTTAATAGTCAAATGTTTTTCTAAGTGTCATGTAAATCTAGAAAATATGTCTGATTGAATACTTATACCTACTCACCTATTTCCGCGCCCTTTAAAATTTAATTCATAAAACTTCTGTTACTGTAGGCATCTGTTTCTGGATTTGTTCTGATCAATTAAAAATATTTTTTTTTAGATTCTGAAAATTGGGCATCTGTAGCAAATTGCCTTATTAAGTATATTGTTTGAAGAAGCAGGAAAAATTGTAACTGGTAGTAATTTTCGATCAAGGGTTTATTATTTTATTTTGTCGACAGATATAATTTTAGATATTTTAAATTGACTTGGGACTGTACCACTCATAAATATCTTGTTTATGTTTATGAGTGGTTGTACATATCATTTTACATTATTTGTAAATATAAAAAATAACAGTCATTTGAATAAAATATTTAAAAAAATGTTCAGCAATTTTTAAAAAACATTTTTCTATGCTAACTGAATTCAAAAGAATGTAAGAATGTTATCAGGAAATGCGTGGGACTCTGAATGGATGATTTGAGTTTATTCTCTGGAGAAAGTGTTGTGAAATCAAGGTATAATAGTTCCTCAGAATAAAACAATCAAGAGTTATTTCTCAATTAAAACTAAGAGACTTAATTCTAACAAATGTTACAAAATGATGTAAAAAATTAAATTTTGTTACCCGTGAAATCACTTGTAACCAATTTTTATTTTAGAGCCAAATGAACAAAATATATGCCTCTGTAATTCATTAAACATTTTTCTTGTTGCTTACTTGTATCTTTTTTTTTATATGAAATGAACACTGTACTCTGAGCCATATTCATGAGTTTTTTGTGAAAAAATTATAAAAAAGGTTTTATTTTGGAAGTTTGTAAAAGTTGATAAATTTGTATTTACTACACCTTATATATGTGATTATGTTAGAGGTAATATTTAGTTTTATGGTGATGTATTTGCTTTTTAGCTGTAACTGCAATTATGTTAATGAGCGTAAAGTCAATATAACAAATAAGATAATATTATTTTTAATATTCCAAATGTTTCACCGTACATAACACCATACTTATCAATACTCTATTTTTGTTTGTTTCTCATGGTTTGTTTTTGTAGTACATTCCTTTGTTTGATGTTCTTATAAGTTTTTATTATATTTTGGTTACACTGTTTTAATATGTTAATATTGATACAGGATAAGGTTTAATTTTGTTATGAGGGTTTAAAGGTTTTGTGTTCTGATATTTTGTACATCCTAAAATCTCATATGTATCAATAATATTGTGTCACTAAAAATGGTTTTGTCAAGTGTAATATGCAATAATAATGTGCTGACAACAAACTCTATACACGTTGGTTTATTTCTCGTAGTATTTTTTAAAAGATGCAAAAATCAAGTGTTTTCTTTTCAACACTATCAATGAGTCTCAACAACTTGTCAGTTTCCCCAAAACATCAGACCAAACCGAAGGTAAAACGATTCCCAAATTGTTGGGTGAGAAGTGTAGCATGTAATTGGACTGCAGAGTAAGGAAGGATAACATTATCATAAAAAAAATATAGGGGGATGATAAACCATCTCATCCAATATTGTAGAAGGTTTGAGATTGATTGGTGTGAAGGGTGAGTGAGAGGGCATCAAGTCCTGGGTGGGGGAAAGGTATTGACGATTGCACACTGATCCCAGCTAACGTTATACAAATGACTATAGAAACAAACAGATTGCCAATGGCAATGCATTTGCTGTAGACGCACACCCGTGCTACAATCTAACTATGATTGGTGTCAAATAAGTGCTTGGATGACTATTTGGCATATTATAAGCTCAGCTATCAGCCACTTCAAGGAGTGCTGGAGAGAGATAGAGAGAGGGAGATTGCAGGTGCTACCTGTGAAAACCAACATAAATTGATTTCAACAGACAGGAAAACCAGCATCACGAGATCCATATATGCGTTTAGTCTTTTTGTTTTTATAGTCAATGGTCTTAACTGAACTAACAAAAACAACATGAGCCAAACATATCAGTATACATACAAACAAAATGAAAGGCATTTTACTACCATAAATCTGGGATCATTAAGAAAATATATTTGTGACAGAGCATTTTATCTAATAGTAATATACGTTAGTTAATTATATTTGACCTGAATGCCTTCCTGTGAACTAATGAGACTTAAGTTATTCTATGGTAATTGTAATACATCACCATCCTCAAGAAAAAATATTAATGAACACTCATAATTGGAGCGAACTTTCCCTTGTTTAACGAATTTAGAAGAAAAAGAAATCACCAGAAAATGTTACATTAAGCGTGTATCCCACAACACTACGAGCCTAATTCGCCGAGGAGCAGCCAGCTATGATGATAATTTATAATTTGATGTTCACTGTTCAGCCGCTTAATATAGGGAGGGAGAGAGAGAAACAGGATCATGCAGACCTAATGACCTTTGGACTGAACCAGCTGACGATGAAGTAAGAGCAGTTTACCATCGACTGCTAAAATGAAGTCCTTCGCCGTTCATACTAGATGTGATTATATAAACTACAGAACAACCGTCGCAATGTTGACTATGAACACTACAAATTGGTAGACCATGAGAATTTGAAATTCTTGAATGAAATGAATGGAATTCATGTCTAAACTTTAGTTTGAGTATTAGTAAGTGTACAAATGTGCTTTAATTATGTTCATACAAAGTGATGTTTTGTGTTTCTATTTAATGATTACAATTTAGCCAATGGTTTCAGCAGTATAAGTACATCCCTGTTAACATGAACAAGTCCCAGAATATTTTTACATATAGGCATAGCGGAATGAATTTGTTACTTAAAATGTTTTTATAGACAGACTAGTCTGATGTTTGTTTAATTTAATATCAGGACGATTATATGTCTGGAATTTAAGCTGGATTGCATAGCTTTTAGAAATAATTGTTTACAGGGTAACTCTCACATTTGTCAAACTGTGCCTCTTAGTCGATACATTACTATTTACCTTAAAAAATAAAAAAGAAAAACTGATTGCATCGTGTTACCTGAATTTTTCTTTTAGGTTAGTGCAGAGATTTTAGGATAACTGTACGTCTGTTTTAATGTCATTTAAATGTTTTGTAGATTTGATCCATGATGTCCATCTGAAAGGTTCTTTTAAGACGACACAAGCCGCATGGCCACATTTTCAAAAACAAAACTATGGCAAAGTTATCATGACCTCGTCCAACTCAGGCCTCTATGGGAACTTTGGTCAGGCTAACTACAGGTCAGTTAACAGTGGCAGTACAATATTTGCCTTCTCAATGTCCATTAGTGTGTAGTTATGACCTAGTGTTAGCTATGATTTATAAAACATTTTTATTATTCAAAACAAAAGTATTCATTAAGAGTTGGCTAAATTTATGAGTGAGATTAACATTGAAAATTTAACTAAATGGTTAAATTTAAACTATAAACATTGGTCATGACGCTGTAATGTAACATAATGTTTAGCACTTTTACACTCAGCAGATATTCAGTGATAGGAGATTAAAGACCAATTATTTTAGATGCCACTTTCTACTTCTTGTAATGTAATTTATCACTTAAATACTTTTAGTTATTATTGTAGTTTATTTATTTCAAATATGTCATTTGTTTGTAGGCTGCTAATTTTGACCTAGCTAATGTATATATATTAAATAATATGGCTCAATAAAGAAATTGAAATTTAATTGAAAGACCAACATCTATCTTGATCACCACCCTCACACACAACATATGTAATTATGAGCTCTCCCACCCACTCAGTGAACATTTACAGGGCTTAATCTGTATTTGTAAAGGGAT